>LBNU01031950.1:180434-211228 GCA_014162995.1 Artemisia annua
TACGTGTATGCTATTCGCTGATTCGTGCTCATTAGTTTAATTTACTGTTTAATTAATAACCAAACTGTGCCAGTCTCTCAGGCTGAACCCCCTTTCGTTTGATTAGGTTGTAAAACTAACTTAGGACATTAAAATACTGATTAAGATAACTAGATAATACGTTCCACTCTTAATGATCGACACTCTGCTTACCATTATATACAAACTGACCGGGTACACTGCTCGTTAAGTGTGTGTGTTATTGATAAGTCGGCTAAATATAAATTTAAAACTTGAGTAGACATTAAAACTGCTAAACCACAACGATACATCACGCACATCAGGGAGTTCTTGTTCTAATTCTTTATATTTCCTTTATTTCATCTTAAATTTATACAACATGGGCGTTGTATATAGTGAAGATTACTTGGTCCTATCTTTAGCCTATTCGAGTTAAGGAATTGAGCAATTGCGAGTATCGTGGTCGTGGATTCGATCATGTATTTGTGATTTTGTCGCCTTTTCTGGAATATGAGATCGATAGAGATTAAAAAGGATGATCAACCCTTAACCAACAAACCCTTTTTACCGCTTTAGACTTGTTACTCCTTAGCTTTAGTGGGGGAGATGCGTATACTTGTCAAGCTTATGATAGAATATTCGTCACAACTAGCAACTAAACGATTTAGAATTGTTTTACATTGAAAAATTATTTTGTTTCTACTTCATTAAGTGGTTGGTTGTGTGATTGTGATAAAACGAATACGTTTTTAATTGTTAAAAATAAATCCTAATACCTTTTATGATACATTTTCATAAGATTAAATCTAAGATTTACTTGGGGACAAGTAAAGTTCAAGTGGGAGGATATTTGATGAACTCAAATAAGTACATTTTATCATCATCATTTATCCTATTTATTTGACTTGTTTTACTTTATTATATATGAGAATCGATGCTTTTATGTTTACTTTTGTGATTCTCAGGTAAAAATAGGTAAAAGCTGAAACTTGGCGATTTTGGACTAATTATGGAGCAAAATGAGCAAGATGTCAAAAGTCTACTGAAATCCAGAAGATGCGCCGTATCTCACTCAACAGATACGCCGCAATATCATACTTAGATGAATTCGAAGACCATTGCCTAACTTTGAAGAATGCGCCGTATGGAAATATACCATGCGCCGCATATGAAACTTTGGTCAAAGAAGAAGATCAAGCTCGTTCTACTCTAGATACGCCGCATTATACAATTGACATACGGCGTATCACTATCAAGACTTCACCAGAAACAATCCAAGACAACTGAAGGACATGCGCCGCATAAAGATTCAAGTTACGCCGCATCTAATGGCGGTGTACGAATATTCCAGAATATAATAAGCTTGGACCCCACGCAAAGTTAAGTCAATGTGCCGCATCGAACCCTCAGACAGAAACTATAAATACCCCAAGACCTAGACGAATTTGGTGTACACCATAACCCTAAGGAGTCGAATTCAGACGAACAAGCAACACAAGACACGCCCCAAACGAAGATATTAGAGCTGTAAGAAGGTCCTGCATGTATTCAATTCATTAAGTAGTTTTGTTTTATTGTAATAATAAGCTTTAATTCATCAGGATAGATGGCCGGTAGTATGTGAGTACGCAAGATCATATGCCCGCCTTAAAATTGCTTTCCCATCAATTAAAGTTTATATGTTTGATGTCTTTGGTGAATTTATATTAGTGCATTGATAACCTCTGTGTCTAGTTGAGCACTGCTAAGGCCGCCATACCCCTTCCTCGCCTATTTATCCGACGTCTTTGGATAAATAAGATAGTCATAAGTAATCATTAAGGGTTTACTCGCCGATATAATGAAACCAACGAGAAAGAATTAACTAATATACACTTCATATAAAACTAGCAATAAAACAAGTGACAAGCTGCTTAATTATCAGGACAGGTCTTCTTATAGTCTCTATTATCTATCTGTGTACGTGTATGCTATTCGCTGATTCGTGCTCATTAGTTTAATTTACTGTTTAATTAATAACCAAACTGTGCCAGTCTCTCAGGCTGAACCCCCTTTCGTTTGATTAGGTTGTAAAACTAACTTAGGACATTAAAATACTGATTAAGATAACTAGATAATACGTTCCACTCTTAATGATCGACACTCTGCTTACCATTATATACAAACTGACCGGGTACACTGCTCGTTAAGTGTGTGTGTTATTGATAAGTCGGCTAAATATAAATTTAAAACTTGAGTAGACATTAAAACTGCTAAACCACAACGATACATCACGCACATCAGGGAGTTCTTGTTCTAATTCTTTATATTTCCTTTATTTCATCTTAAATTTATACAACATGGGCGTTGTATATCTCAAGTGGGGGGGGGGGGGAATTAGAACACTATTTGTCCTTATTTTTACAAAAATATGCCTAATTTATGCTTAATTAAAAAAAATTAGCATGTTTTTGTAAGATCATTAGATGCATAAACCGCACACATAACATTTATTTCCATATTGTGAAAATTAAGCTTATTCCATTTCCCCCATTTTACCAAAAATTCACAAATATATGAGTGTGCCAGTGACTTGTAGTAAACTTTAGAACTTGGCTTGGTATACTATTCAAGACCACCACAATTAGTATTATTGTTATAAGTAACTTGTCTAGATTGATAAATTTCTAGGATTAAACCAAATGGCCTATGTCTACAAATGTTAAGTGATATTAACTAACAACATTGGTTAGTTAACCCCCGTATAAAACCCTTTTTTTACTCTCATTATTAGAGTAAGATACCCCTAGAAAAACCTTCTGAGCCGCTCCTTTTGTTTCTTACACCACTACAAATATGTTTCGTTACACCTTTACTCCTTAGCCTAACCTATAGATTAAAGTTTGTGGTTGGTTGCTAGTTGCTTTTTTAAAAGTGTGTACTTCCTGTGTTCGTGTGCGTATTTCTTATCTTCGTTTAGGTCTGGAATTGCACATCGCAATGGGAATGTGAAAGTAGTTTCTTTTATTTTTCATGTGTTTGCTATTTTCACTATTATTTTCGTATATGAGTTATGAATATTATGGAATTATTATCTAGATTTATTATGATCGTGAAGTGGTGAAATTTTATACCTTTTATCATTTTCTAGTTATGTTTAAAAAAAATTGAAAAAATAGAAAAATACAAAAAGAGAGAATTGTGAGATAATCGGTTCGTGTAAACTTAACCGATTTTATATTTTGAGCTAACAGATTATTCGTTAGTACGTACTATAAACCAACGATGTAAAGTTTTTTTGTATATTATTAGAAGTTGGTCGTAAATTAACTTAGTATTTTTTGTATTAGTGGAGATATCGCCACTATTGGTATTCTATACTATGGAATGAATGAGAGTTGGTTGTTATGGGAACACCAACTAGGTTTATTTTATGGATAGTTGAGAAAGATGATTAAGACATCTTTGAGTCTAATTCGTGTCTACCAAACAAAGCATGTGTTTTATGTGTTAAAGCATGAGTTAGTCGGTGATTTTGTCTTTTTCAAGGTTGTGGTCGGGAAAGTAGCTAGCAACATTATTGTTTACTGGTTGGACTTAATATATTTGTTTCATTATTTTATTTTACACAATTTATATATGTTTACCTTGCCTAATCCCTACCATTTGTCATTCTTCATCCTAACCTTTAGTTGACTCGAATGAGGGAATTGCGCAATCATATATGTCTTGTTCATGGTTTGAACATGTATATATGGTTTTTTCGCCTTCATTGGTTTAAAAATTATTGGTGAAGATTATTAATCCTACTCTTTAGCTTATTCTAGATAAGGAATTGAGCAATCATGAATGTCGCGGTCATGGATTTGGTCGTGCATTTGTGGTTTTGTCGCCTTTTCTGGAATATTGTTATCGATAGAGATTAAAAAGAGTGATCGACCCTTACGTCTTATCATATTCACCCAAATTACCTTTTTAGACTTGTTACACCTTAGCTTTGGTGGTGGAGATGTGTTTCCTTGCCAAGCATATGATAGAATACTCGTCATGACCGAGCAATTGAGCGATCTACTAAATGCTACAACATAGATTAATAGAGTGATGTGAGTGACTTCATTTCCTATTTTGTGAGGTGTTTGGTGTGCACTAGTGATTGAACATGAATGCTTAATAGATAAATCCTAGAAAAATGTTTAGGATTCATTTTCATAAGTTAAAAATCTAAAGTCTACTTGAGGACAAGTAGGATTCAAGGGTGGGGGATATTTGATGACATCAAATAGCGACTAAATTATAGCATTATTTATCCCATTTATTGCTCGTTTCATGCCATTTTATTGATACTTCTTAATTGCTTATTCTGTAAATCTTAGTTATTATCGAGCAATTGGTGAAAGGTAGTGAAAAGAATGTGTTTTAGAGCTAAAACAATGAAGTTCAAGAAGTCAGCTGATTCTGAGCCAATACGCCATATTATTATAGACAAATATGCCGTATCTCAAGACTTTGACGAATTCAAGACCCTTGCCTGACCTTGATGCATACGCCGTATTCACTTCTACAATAAGCCATGTATGAAACTTTGGTCAACAATCAAGAACAAGCACGTTTTACTTCCAATACGCCGTATTCATCTCAGCGAATACGGCTGCGCCTTAACTTCACAAGACATCCATGATGGGAAGACAATACGCCGTATCTGAAAGCACTTATACGCCATATTAAAGGGTGGTGGATGAATATTCTAGAATATAATAATCGTGGAGACCACGCTATTTACCCTCGATACACCGTATTGGACTACTCCGGTACGCCGTATCGACCCTTTTTCAGAACTTATAAATAAAAAACCTAGCATTCAGTTTTTAGAGAGCTTTTAACCACCAAGTACGATTCTCAAATGATTTTAAAAGACATGAAGGTCTGGCAAGTGCATTCATTCCATAGGAAAACTCTTGTAATCATTATACTCCGCTATAATCGTTCGGTTAGCTTATTATTTTCTTTATGAATTCTTCTTTAATTGTTCCGAATATGATATTGCGTATCGTTACAGAGATTATGGGCTGATACATGTACGCTTAGCCAAGTTTATGATAATTTAATGTTTTGATTTGTTTATATCGATTGTTTACTCTTTCGTTGCATGTTGATTATGTTGATCACTTGATACACGTTTATGCGCTTGATTATAGATCTAGGTTTATAGATAAAGTCTTATTTCATGATTATGTGTGATTTTGTAAGTGGATAATAGACTAGACTTGTAACTAGGTTTAGATCTATAGATATAGTCCTATTTCATAATTACCATATTCTTGTTAAGTGGATAATAAACTAGAATCCGGGATAGATATTACATATTGCTTATCTCTATAACTAGATCACTAGTACTATAAGTAACGTTCTGTTTCTACTATTGGTTAAGTGAATAATAGTTCTTGAACTATATATAAAGTTCTATTTCCTTTAGTAGTTAAGTGGATAATAAGCTACTAGTATAAAGATAACTATTAGGCCATAAGTTGGTAAAGCCTCGATGAGTTAGGTTGCAAAAAAAAGTAACCTAGATAGATTATAATCAACGGTGAGACTTTATGCGGGTTTGGTTGATTGTGACAAGATTAACCGATATAAACTTCGAGTTTAGGGAGAATGTTAGGATTACATGTAATTAATATAAAGTGTCGGTCATTAGTTTATGTTATAGGTTGCTTAGTTAATAGGCTTATATGTTTGTTTAAGGCCCGACCCATGAAGTAAGCCCATGGGTCGTGGCATATGTGATCTAGAAACATCTTTAGGGTGTTGCCCTAGTTTGTAATAACTATAAATACCTCATCACTTGATGTGATAGGGTGTTAGTTCATTTATGCAATTTACTCTTTCTTATTCATAAGCATAACTTGTTCTTTCTATCTCTCTCTCTAACTTTCTCTCACTACAATATTGCTTGTGTATGTCAATCATGGTGACCTACAAGTGGTATCAATCGCCTAATAGACTTTTGATTCGTGTGTTTATGTAATACGATTTCACTTTCTTTCATAAACTATCGAATTTGGTTTTGGTTTGCTATATAACTTTGATTCTATCACTCATCTTTGTTACATGGAAATTGTCAAAGGTTTGGTAGTGTTTAGGGTCCTAGTTCACAGTACATAGCTTAGTAGTTTTAAGTTTCAAATCATTGAAGTTACATTTTTTTTACTTGTGTACTAGTTATCGAACTTAGTCAACTTTCATTGAAAACATAAAAGCTTCAAAATTTAATCTTATTTAAGTGTTTTTGAAGTTATTTGATCAAACGAAACGGTTTGGAAGTTCGTTTTTGGTTGATAAATTGAGTCACAAAAATTCTGTCCTCTTATCGAACTTACAGTTAAGGGTTTATCGAATTTACAGTTAAAGGTTTATCGAATTTACATTTAAGGGTTTGTCAAATTTGAAGTTAAGGGTTTATCGAATTTGTACCAAGGGTTTATTGAATTTACTCATCGAACTTCCTCAAGGGACACTTTCTTGACAATTCAAGGATTACTCAGTAATTCCCTTGCTTGGATAAGTCTGTGGAATACTTCGACAATGGGAAATCTTCTAGCTTGGATAAGTTAGATAGATACTATCGAAATTCAAAATTGATCATCAAATTTGATTATCTAATTTGTTTATCGAATTTAGTTATCTAATTTGGTTATCTAATTGGTTATCAAACTTAGTTATCTAATTTGATTATAGAACTTGGTTATCAAATTCGGACTAAGTTATCGAATTTACAGCAAGTTATCGAATTTGGACTAAGGTTATCGAATTTGCACTCAGTTATCGAATTTGCTCAAGAATCAAAACCAAATCTCTTCAACACTACAACACACTTCTCAATTGTCTACAAGATCCATTACACAACAACACAAGTTAATTCAACAATCGTGTCTCAACCACCGTATCCTTACTACGTTCCTCAACAACAACAACAATACCATCAGCAACAAATGTACCCACAACAATACCCTCAACGACAACAATACCCTCCACAACAATTTCCTCTACATCAATATTCTTCACAACAAATGCCACAACAATTCCCACAACAACAACATTTGGTTTGCTTAGATGTGTAAAGCCGTGAATAGTCAACAATCAATTCATTAAGCTGGTTCAGACACAAAACCACGAATGCTAACACCTGGAAACTATGTGCAATAGGCAAGTAGATTTCTAAGGTACATGGAACTCAAGAAACCTCATGGTAAGTATCGAAATAAGGTAATACTTGAAGGACCTTTTGAAATGCCAGTTTTAACTGTTCTGGGAGATCCTACAGATGTTCCACCCAGACCTGAGACTGTTACATAAGTTTCAATCAGCCAGTTAACTCCAGAACAACTACTTCACCTTAAAGCTGATGAAATTGCCATGCAGCAGATCTTTCTGGGAATACCAAATCCAATCTACAGAAGTGTTGATTCTCATGTAACAGCAAGAGCAATATAGGAACATGTACATCTCTTAATGGAAGGCACTAAACTTAACAAAGTTGACATGGAATCAAAGTTGTATCATACCTTTGGTATGTTCTACATAGAACCAGGGGAGTCGTTAGAATCTTACTATCATCGGTTCACAAACATAGTTAATGACTTGGAAAGAAACATGATTCACATGCTAGTCATAGCTATAAAGTTTCTAAACTCCTTAGGCCTTGATTGGCACAAATATGTCACTTTTGTTTGTCAAGTCAAGGATATTCATGGTGCCAAGTATGGATTGTTGTTTGATTATTTGAAGCATCATCAGGCTGAGGTTATTAAAGATAAAGCTGCACGGGGTATGATTCAACCTCCACCTATTCAAGATCTGCTAGCACTCGTAGCTCAAACTTATCCAACCTCATATCCACAGTCTTCTCATGCATTTGTCCAACAACAACAACAAAATGTTGCTTATCCTCAAATCTCAAATCAACCATATGGTTTTGATCCAGAGCAACAACCAATTAGCAATCAAATCGTTTCATATGCACCCCCTAACGCAGTATACTATGCACAAACAAATGATAACCAGGATGGTCCATTTGATAACTTGCAACAAGGTATGACATGTTTGGCAAGGGCTTTCTCCAAGTTCTCTACCCAATCAAACAACCATCTTAGGAACGCACCAATCCAAGAAACCAAGCTGTAGTACAAGGTGGCAGAGTTGAAGTGCAAAATAGAACTAGTAGACATCAATTGATTGCTAATGGTACTGCTGGAAACTCAGGGAATAGATAACAAGTAATGAATGCAGGAAATGTGACTGGTGTTGGTACTTCTCATAGAAGAGTTGAAATTGTTGAAACATGGAATACAGAGACTGAATTTTGTCATTAAGTGCTACAACTACAATAAGCGGGGTCATTTTGCAAATGCTTGTCTTGAACCAAGAACCAGGGGTGGTGACTTCTACAAACAAGCAATGCTTTTAGCCTACAAAGATGAAGCAAGGGGAAATCTCAACCAGGAACAACAAGGTTTCATGGCAGATACACTATCTGATGATGAATATGAGGATTTGGAAGCAAATGCAGCAGTCATCTTGATGGCCAACATGTAGGAACACCACATGAGTGACACAGAGAATGGACAAGTCTATGATACAGATGGTCTTTCTCAGGTACATGATCCAAACATATGTCTCATACATGATCTTGTATCGGCATCTGCACGTGAAGAGTAGAAATCTGTTCAAAATAACTCATTATCATATCCTCATGATGATGATCAAATTAACCCAGTTGTTACTTTTGATGATCCAAGTGACGATGAAAATAATGATTATGTTGAATAGAGTGAAACTTTGCATGGTCCAGATTCATATTTCATTAACACATTAGTACATACCACGCAAGCTCAAGCTGCTAACACTCTGTTCTCAAGTTATTTTTTGAAAGGAAAGTGATGAGAAGTGAAAGAAATAAAAAAGGTTTTATGTTCTCCAATTTTTTGAGGGCAGAAAGGAATGAGGAAGTAAAGAAAGTTGAGAAAAGTGTGGGGTATTATAGTGGCATAACTTTCACACCAAAATTGGGGTGAAAGTAAAGTAAAGGAGTATCTTTTTGTGAATTTACTAAATTGCCTTAATTTATTTTTATATGAATCATTTAATTTATGATAATATGGAAGGACATAAGTGTAATATTATATCTATGTCACCTTTACCTTTCTTTCATTGTATACAACTAGAGAACAAGACATAGATCAAAAACTTTATTTCTCTTCCTATTCTTTTCTTTACTTTACTTTACTTTTCTTTACTTCCATCTCTTTTATTAACTTGAGAACAGAGTGTAAATTTTATGAAATAAATGCAAATCTAAAAGCTGGGGTTACATCTTTAACTGCTGAACTTGAGAGTTGTAGAAAACTAATTTCTGATTTTGAAACAACAACAAATCGCAAAAAAAGTTTTGAAGCTGCGTTTCAAAAATCATATGTGAAAGAACAAGATTTGCTACATCAAATGAGACAATTAATCGTTTCAAACTATGAATTGGTTTCAAAACTTGAAAATGAAAATTTTGAACTCAAACAACAAGTTGAAAAAATCACGACTGAACTTTCAAAAAGCCAATCAGAGATTTCAACATGTAAAACAAATTTTTTAAAATTCAAGAAACAAATGAAACAACGAAGTGATAACCAAATTTCTGAAATCATCCATTTGGAACAAAGATTAAAAGATTTTGGAACGATTGTATACAAGATTGGTCAGTCAGTTACACAAATTGAAATGATAACTCTTCGACCAAGTCCTGATGACACTAGACATTTCGTTCTTGGTTATAACCATCCACGTTTTCTACATACAGCTCTCAAGGAAGTACCTAAATTGTATAGTGCTACTTGTCATTTAGACCCCAACATGTATGTAATTGTATATGATTGTGAGGACCAATGGGAACATGAAGAAGATAGTCGATCTAAATTACGTCAAAAAGGCATTAAACCTTTTGATTACACAAAACAAAATGCTCTCTATACACATTTTGATTCTCAACAAACAAAATCAGGACAATCGTGTACACTTTTATAAATGAACGAGTCATCTTCCATAGAAGGTCCAGTTCACACAGTTGCACAAATAAATGGTCCTTTACATCCTCTTGCGAAAGTGAATCTTTACCAAAATTCCCTAGACGTTGTTTAATACTAAGGTATTTTGATACGTTTATGGAAGACATCACTCTTTTGGAAAAAGGCAATTGAACGTAATTATGAGTTAGATGTATTAACTTTCAGTCTGCTTACGCAAGAGAGCAACGACAAATGGTTCAAACTCAAATTTTACCTCATGTCGCACATTTGCATCGTTGTGCAACTCATTGGGAACGGGAACTTAAACTAGAAGTGGCTTAAATGCTTGAAACTTCCACTACAGTAAAAAACTCGACGTTGAATTTAAAACAAAGAAACAAAAATTTTCGAAATCATCTCGATCGACTCTTAGAGGACGCTCTTTGTTCTGATATTGTGTCTGTTGTATTATACTCTGAATATTCTTCTTGTGATAATGTGGTAATTGCTGAGAACAATTCTATGTCACACACCTTAGAAAAGGAAAATGAAATGTTGAGACAAGTGATTGAGAAATTCAACGAGGAAAACAAGAGAATTTTCATTCAAAATGATGATGTTCAATCAAAACTTTCAACAGAGATTTATGCACTTAAACGGAGACTTGAGTGGTGCAAAACTCATACTATTGATACTGAATTAGCTTTGCAAAATCAACAAGAACAAAAGTTCTTTGAAAACAGTTTGACACCCAAACTCGAAAATCTTGATGACGAAAACGTGTCTCTGAAATGTCAAAATTTCAAATATGAAAATAAAATTGAGCATTTAAAGAACGAATACAAAACCTGTTAATACAAGTAATGTCAAAAACGTTATTTGCATTATTCGGTCTTCTCGTGTTTTGATAATCACAAAATATAAAGACAGTTACGTAAAGTTACGGTTAATAAGTTTTTAATCGAGGAAACTCGTTTCTTCCACGTAGCTACTACAACGTCACGTCAGGTATGAACAAACTTTATACCGACATTAATTAGGTGATCAAAGAATTTTATTTTCTCCTAAACTTACATTTTTAAGTTTGACAAAACATTTTTCACAAAAGTATTTTTGTATTTTTAAAGAAATGTTTTATTAAGAAAATATATTTAAAATTCAAATATGTAACAGCTATATTTCCCCCCAAAACAGTTAATTTTTCACCAGATAAGTTTTCACCACGTCAGGACAAAAAGAGGAGCGTCTGTCGGGACGGTCCCTTAAATGGACCGGCGGTCCCTTAGTGATAAAGGACCGTCGCATGTTTAAGGGACCGCCACCTCTTTTCCTGTCGTGTATAAATACTGAACTGTTCCTTCTCAGAAAAATAATCCTCTTGGCACAAAAACTTTCTGTTTCTTTATTTCTTNCGGGACGGTCCCTTAAATGGACCGGCGGTCCCTTAGTGATAAAGGACCGTCGCATGTTTAAGGGACCGCCACCTCTTTTCCTGTCGTGTATAAATACTGAACTGTTCCTTCTCAGAAAAATAATCCTCTTGGCACAAAAACTTTCTGTTTCTTTATTTCTTTTTCTTTGATCATAATAACATGTCGGTAGATGTTTATAAGTGATTTCCTCTTCCTCAAAGTGCAAGAGAAGAACTCTCGACATAGATAAAGAATCGAGATGTTATAAGAGTCCACACACAAACGTAACAAGTGCTACGGTTCTATTCTTCCATTTATTTTCTTCTTGTAAATATTTTAAATATTTCCGACTTGTGTGTGAGTCGAGGATGGAGTTATTTGTGTGAACTTGGAAGAAGATGAAGATCTAAGAAGTCTTGTAACTAGAATAGGTCTTGTATTTGTCGTGAGGAGAGTGGTGTCTTGGTGTGCAATTTAGGACTTAGTAAAGTCGGTGTGTGAAGGCTTGGTTCGGGAAAGGATCCAAGTGTGTCTTTGTGTCAAGGATTGGATTGGGTGAAGATCCAAGTGTGTCTTTGTGTGAAGACTTGGATTGGGTGAAGATCCAAGTGTGTCTTTGTGTGAAGGCTTAGATTGGGTGAAGATCCAAGTGTGTCATTTGTGTGAAGGCTTGGATTGGGTGAAGATCCAAGTAGGACAAGTGTGCTTGTTCGTGCGGCCACGTGGGCCTTGGAGTAGATTGGTTCTAGCTATGATTAGAACTCCACATTCCGCTTAGTATCGTTAAACTTTGTGCAAGCTTGTGAACGGTTTGCTCCGCCTGAAGGAGTGTTTTGATATAGTGATTGATAACTCTCGAGTGTGGTACTCGGGGAGTGGAGTAGGACGAAGAGTGAGCTTCGTGCCGAACCGCTATAAATCTCCGCGTCTCTTTGGTTGTGCTCTTTCCTTACTCTTTACATTATTTACTTGCTTGCATTTATTTGTAGCTTAATAGATATCACATAACTAGTAAAATTCAACAAGTTTGCTAAAGAATATTAACTGGACCTAAAAACGGCGAAACATTTTAACAAGTAAAAAGAATCGGTGAAACTATTCAACCCCCCCTTCTAGTTTCTACAGTTGGTATCAGAGCCAGGTTATCAAGATCTTTAGAGTATACTGTACTTTAAAACTTGAATCGATCTATGGAGTCTGAAAGATATCCAGAAGGGATTTCTTTGAATGAGCCACCATCTTTTCAAAAATGAAAATTTTGTCAATTGGAAAAATGAATTTGAAAGTTATGTGAAATCAATAGATCATGATCTTTGGCATGTCATTTCAATTGGTGATTTTCAACCAATAAAAACAAAATTCAAAAATCAAAATTTCATAAGAAAGTTTTGCAAAAACATTGAAGCAAAAATATTGACAAAACTCAGGATACTAATTTGACCCCTTCCACTTCTACAGGAATAGTGGCCACTACTAGCGTTAGAAGATCAAAGACTAAAAGCACAAAAGATTAAGCCAAGATTTAGAACACAAAAATGTAATCTTTTAAAATGTATCTCAAATCTTCTAGAATGTTTTTCCACAAACGTTTTTGCAATTTAATGATTAAACCAAAGATTTAGAACACGAAAATATTTCTAGAGAGAGAGAGAGACAGAGAGAGTAATGAGTCTAAGACTACTAAAAACGTAAAGATTTTACCCTAATGACGATCTAAGCTAAAAACTAACACAACTACACAGAACAACGTATTGTATATGGCTCTTGATACCAATTGTTGGTCACCTTTAATCCTAATCTTCTACTAATCTAGAAAGAGATAGAGAGAGTAGGCGTGAACACATCTTTTCTAGAAAAAAAAGAGAGAGAGAGAGAGAGAGAGAGAGAGAGAGAGAGATGAATGAGGGAAAGTCTCGCAAGACTATGGAATTGAGTCATTGACACACCCCTCAATACTCTCGACTATACAAGTGTTATGAGGGTTAGGGGTGAGCATCGGTCCAGGACCGGACCGGACCGGACCGAGGACCGAATTAGCCAAAAAGTCAAGACCGAGGACCGGACCGAATGTGGTCGGTCCGTCGGTCGGTTCGGTCCAACAAGGCCAAAATAATTGGTTTGTGGTCCGGACCGGACCGGACCGACTGTACTGAGGACCGAATTAGCCAAAAAGCCAAGACCGAGGACCGGACCGAATGTGGTCGGTCCGGTCCAGTCTCGATCGGTCCTTCGGTCGGTCCGGTCCGTTCGGGTCGTTTGCTCAGCCCTAGTGAGGGTAAGTGGTATCTCAACAACACAACATTTACACAACGTGCGTTATATAATATCTATTATATAGGTTACATAAAAGACCATACTCTTATAGTTTACATTTTTTATGCTATAACAACCCGCCAATCATATAACTTATATAAGTCTAACTATCTCAATATAAATTTATTTAATTAATAATATATAGTAATCTGTGTAACAATTAGTCTAATGTTTAAAAAATTAAGTGCTTTCATATAAACATCTTAATTAGCCTCTTATTTTGGAGAGAAAAACTTTAATGCTTCCTTTAATTATGAGGCATTAAGGGTTTGGACCCACATTTCTTCTCAATTGAGAAGAGAAGAAACACCCCCTNAAAAAAAAAAAAAAAAAAAAAAAAAAAAAAAAATCTAAAAAAACACGTAATCAAACTTAAACTAAGGGGGTGTTTACCAAATTAAGTGCTTCCATATAAACCTTTTAATTAGCCTCTTATTTGAGAGAGTGATGTTTTAATACTTCCCCAATTAAAAGACATTAAGGGTTTGAACCCACATTTTTTCCCGTTAAGAAGAAAAGAAACACCTCTAACTGTTTATGAGTTATTAAGTATTGTAACGACTTTTCCATAAAAAAAAAATTTATGAAAAACCACGTAATCAAACTTAAACTAAATTGCAAAAACAATCTTTGTGGTATCGTTCATAGTCAATCTCGTTGTTTCTTTGTTTCAAGGTTTTTATTACTAGGTTTTATGTTGTTGCATCAACTGTATAATGTTAACTATTGCAAAAGAAAAAAAAAAGTACTGATTAAAGATTTGCCTAATTGAAATGGGATTTGGTTTTTGTATTATAAAGTTTTGGAATTTGGCATTTTTTAGATTTAGTTGGTTTTCTGAATTTGTTAAAATGGCCATCATGTGAGAGATAAATTTAGCTCACCTGGCTGCCTTTGGAGGTGGTGATTATTTACTGACTGACTATGCACAAATTCATCTGATTGATTGTGTATTCGAGCTGTAGTTAATTGGTTAATACTTCATAGTATGTGGGATTTTGATTATCTTAATATCATGGTCAAGCAATTAGAGCTTTGGAGAGATAAGATTAATATAGATCGCATATTTGCCATAGAACCAATGAACTAATCATAGCCACCCGTTTTTATTTTCCACATTTTTTTTAAAACAAAATATCTTGCAAACGGTAAATCGTCAAGCTAAAAAAAAAATATCATCGCGACGAGAATTAAATCATCTTTCTATAGATATGCATTGTTATATATTTTCGACGAACTTATTTTTTTCGACGAATTTTTTATAAAAAAAATTTCCGCCCAGAAAAATCATATATGATTTGTAAAAATCATATATATATGATTCGTTAAAATCAAATCATATATGATTCGTAAGAATTATATATGATTTGATTTTAGTTTAATTTTAACGAATCATATATGAATTAATTTTAACCGGACAAATAAATGAACACGGTCGCTTAAATGAACACATTTTCTTGTTCATGTTCGTTTATTAAGAAAATAAGTTTGTTCGTCCGTTTATGTTCGTTCATTAAGAAACTAAATGAACGAACATAAATGAAATAATGAATGTTGAAAAATAAACATAAAAATCTACAAAAATAAACATAATATTGTGTTTTATAAATGTTGTTTCGTTTAAATAGATCAATTTTAAAAGTATATATTAAAAAGATACGATAAACGAATATAAAAAACTACATGAACATAAACGAACGTTAATGAGCGCATAATCGGACATTAATGAACATAAATGAACGGACAATACATTTGTTCATGTTCGTCTATTTAACTAAACGAACGTAAAATATTCTTCATGTTCGTTAACGAACATAAACGAACTTTTTACGGAACGGTTCATAAAATGTTTACTAAACGTTCGTTCGTTTACAACCCTAACTGTTTGCATTTTCAAAGTTCCATATAGTCATATTCAAGCATTTGTGAGTTTCGGTTATCTTACGATTTTTGTCATTTACGGTTTTTGATGAACATTTTATTAGTAAGGGACATAAAATCGAGGGAATGTTTGGGTTAGTTCATTTTAAAAAACTTCAGCAGCTCCATAAGCTCTTTTGTATAAGCTAGTCCACAATGGCTTGTTAAACAACATCCATTTGTTCCAAATATGATGCTTAGTCATAAGCTATTTGGACTTTAGTTACTTGTAACAACTTTTTGTAATTTCAAGTGGCAGGTAAACGGTTTCTAGAACTTTGGTTATCAATTTTCGCCTGTTACTTATTAGTCAATGGACGTTTTCATGTTTCTTTGTTCATTCTATTATTTATTGTATATACAATGATCTTAAGTCAAGTGTTCCCATTGTGTTGTGGTATATACTTTACTAATAAATATTCATCAAAATCATCATGTCTATTGTTCGTAATAGCACTAGTCAGCTAAGTTAGTATACCCACCAATATTAGAAAAAATATAAAGAAATACTAAAAAAATGGAAGCAAACAGTATATAAACCATTTGAAAGCATCCAACTTTAACCATTCCAATGGCGTCTTCTTTAAGCTTTGGTTCTTTTGTAGGATTCTTGGTGACTTTTACGGTGTTATCGAGTGGTAGCTTCTATGCTAATGGATGCTATACGTCTATCATCAGCTTTGGTGACTCCATGACTGACACCGGTAATGCAAAACACTTGCCGTCCATTACTCACCAACAATTTCCAAGTCTAGCTCCTCCTTATGGCGATACGTTCTTCCATAAACCAACTGGCCGTTGCTCTGATGGTCGTCTCATCATTGATTTCCTAGGTAACTTTACTACAAGAAAAACCACCTTTAGTGACAAAACAGCTTTCGTCACTAACAATATAAAAAATCGTCACCAAATCTGTTGGTGACCAAACTCGAGTCGTCACCAGTCGTCACTAAAGCTCCGTCACTGATTCAGTTGGTGACCAATATAGAATTCGTCACACATTAGTGACCAAAGTATTCGTCACTGTTTAACTACGTTAGTGACGAAATATATCGTCACAATCGTGATAATGACGAAAAATTTCGTCACTGATATTACCATTAGTGACGAGATAGTCGTCACAGACTAGACTGTTAGTGACCAAACAGGTGGTCACTAATTATGATCATATAACAAAAAAAATATGGATCCAGATTTTATGTTACTGCTTACATTTTTTTTTACAAACTAGAATCCAAAATCTTTAATACAGAAAATCTAGCATACAAACTAGAACACAAATCATATGGTCAAAGCTTGACACAAACTAAACCAATAACCAATCAAATTCATCCACTGTGTGATTTACACAATCATCACAAACAAGAAAAGCTCGTCTTGAGGCTTTAACCTAGCTTCAGTAAAATTAACCAGTAATTCCAGCACTTTCCAATGCTAAAGTAGCGATCACGTGTTGCAGTTTTGCACCAAACAGTAGAACAAGCTGCTGAACATAAAAAGCGTGATGAGATATCGTTACATAATGTTGAAACAAAGGTAAGCCAAGTAAGGTGAACTACGGTTTCAAGATTTGTGATAGTGTAGGGAAAGGTACTTACAGAAACATGAACTAAAGCAATCCAGAAATAGTGATCCTGCCATAAAAGTATAGAACCAAATTAGAAGGCATTTCAAGATTCCGCAATTTTCATTTATCCCTATTTACTAGAGGCAGAAATTTTGAAATTTTACTTGTCAAATAGTCGATTTGGGTTATGTTCCGTGTCTGACGGGTCAAGCACGTACATTTCTAAGATAATTAGCTTACAGGGGACCATGCCAAATAGGTCAACTATAGCTAAATAACTTGATCAATATTGGCACAACTTCTAAAATCATTATGACCTGATGACCACAGGTTCAGCTTTGGCTTTTCTCAATTCAAAGAATAAGTAGAACATCCTGCAAACATTATCTGTACCAATCTTAGTCTTCTTTTGGATGCAATAAAAAACAAGTGCCTGCTTTAGCAATATTAGTCGTTCTTTAATATTCGACTCACAACTTCCGCCAATCCTCAACTTCACAAAAATCACACTAAAGCCCTAACTCGTGTGCCGAATCTAAACTTCATCAAAACATAAACAATATCGCAAAATCAACACTAAAGCCCTAACTCGTCAGAATTTCAATAATTCACCGATATAACGAATCTAAACAGATACACGGTTAACTATACTTATAAGAATGGTGATTTAAGCAAGATGTGACCCGTGTATGATATCCTAATATTGGGAAATAAAGTAAAATTATCAAATTCCCATTTTTCTTGACTTTCTAAATCAAAAAATCAACGAATAAATAAAGATGTTATCGTTAGATCTCACCTGTTCTTTTAGTTCTGGAATACGTAAACATGCGGTCAAAATGCCAAGTGCAACATCCATAGGAGAGGCGAGTTCCTCTTCAAATTTCTAGCGTCTATCAGGACGTGCATATATCTTGTAATTAAAAGCTCCCTGGTTTTTTAATACAAGTAAACATGAAAACTCCGCAACCAATTTAATAATAGCATTTACAACATCAATTCGAAGAATCTTTGTAGATGATATCATAATAGCGTACCTCAGGTAAGACTCTGAGTAGTTCCAAAAAATTCAGGCGGATGAATTAGTTCCATGGGGAAAACTTTAAGTTCACAATTGGACTTATGATACACCAATATATCATCTACTGAATCTGAAAAGTAAATCATAGACCAGTACCACATCATAGGTTGAGGTACTTACAAGTTTTATTAGTTGAGTTCTCTAGTGGACCCTGCAGCAACGATCCAGGTTCAACCTTCAGGTGTAAACAAATACTAGTACATATTATTAATTTGAATTGTGAATACCAAATGTATCTTAAAATAAAAAATGACATCAAAAGATCAGCAATTATAGCTGTATATAATGACAATACAACTATACAAGATGAAGCGATTCATACACCTCAATATATCAATCTGTTAGAGCTGATGACAATGGGATCCTTGCAGAATGACTTGAAACAATAAGATGCAGCTTCAAATGAGTAAGGTGAGACTGGCCTGATGCCCTGATCCACCAACACTCATGTCATTTTCTGACTTTTGGAAATAATTAATATATTAAAAGGGACCTTACAACAAGCTCTTAATGCATTCTCCATGCTTTCCCCACTGAAAATTGTTAAAATTTAAACATGGTAGCTTTTATCATGATCATGAAATGAAGTAAAAGTAAACTTTATGCAGTTAAGTTATCGTCAAATCTTTAATATGCATCATTTTTGTATGATGACAGTTCATTCCCATGTAATCACGGGTGTTCAAGTCTCCATTAATAACTGAAGGAAAATTATGACCGAAGGGACTCAAGTCCGCCACATTGCCTTTTAATACCATTTTAATGAGGTATAACAAAACTCGACTAAATGAACTTCATAATAGAAAAACTAGCACAAGTGAGTGACTGGTACAAAGTCAAAAGAAATTACCTTCTTTGGTAAAAAATGGATTTTGTCCCTGATATAGGTCTATCTTGACATTGAGCCGAGTTTGGGTCTCCAATAACTTTTCCAGATGGCACACACTGTTTCCATCCCCCCATGTATAAACCTCTCCTCCCACTGCAAACAACGCGTAAACTTCATTTGTAAGACAACAGACCCACTTCTTATATTTCAATTCCAATGTATATTACAATAAGCAATCAATATCTAAAAACCCAATGAGAACAATATCGTACAAAACCAGTACCTGTCACACAAACATAATATGTCCACCCTGCAGCAGCTCGCACTATCGAAACCTCTTTCGGTAAAGGAAAAGGTTCTGGTGTTTCCTTAACAAAACCAAACAACACCATATCAACTTCATTCCCAACAAACAAAAAACATCCAAGTCATAAAATCATAATAATTACCCCATGTTTCCCTATGTCAATAGCTTTATCTTAAATCATGAAAAAAAGATGAACTAAAGAAATTTGACGATGGTGAACTAAAGACTAAGGTATCTCTAATACAAAAGAAAGATATTATATTGACATTAATAAAACTCAGAATCGCATTGATGTCAGGCCCATTTGGATCTTCAATGCAGCAAAGAGCCTAAAAAATCATCACCTCGTAACTGGTATAACAGGATCATAATAAGAATTTGCTTCACAGTAAGTTTATACGCATCAGCAATTCACAAAGAAAAACAGTCAAATAGGCTACTTTAAGCTAAGTTTAAGCTAGGTAAATGATGATGCTAAGATTCAAAAGCTTGAAACAGGTAAACTTTAGATACTAGAGATTAGCTTCTAGACACGTGTAGATGGTCCCTAACATCCTAATCACCTAACATCTTCGTGTAGATGGTCGTCAACTCGCCTGAACATTAGCTTCTAGACACGTGTCTGCATATCTAATCAAACTACAACAAACACAATAATAAATCCGCGTCTCCTATCGTCTACTTGACTCACTAAAACACTTACACAATTATCCACTAAAACAGCTTTTTACCAAACTAGCACAATTATCTACTAAAACACTTGCACATTTCAATAATCAACCACTAAAGAGCATAATCACTTAATTTTCAGTTACATTTCGTTCGCTTAATCAATTTAAAGTTACAATTAAACAAATAATCATAATTTTAAACAACCACGCCCTAACATACAATTAAACAACCAAGCCTAAATTTGACATAACAATCAAATTAAAATAACATAGGCATAATTTTAGACCTAAATTTTTCATTGAGGCATTTCATCAAACACTTGCGCCACAAGTAATTCCACCTAATTCAGTTAATTCACAGTTCACACTAAAAAATCACCTAATTCACATTCACCTAATTCAGTTACAAGCCCTAATTTAAACCTAACGATCAAATTTATTAGCATAACAAGCAGTGAAGTTAGATGTAACACGAACCGTACCACAAATGAGATGAATGATTTCGATCCGTAATACAACCAACTGATGAGAGCTTGGAGCTTGATCCGAACCGTAAAACTGAGCTTGAAGATGATGAGAATGAAGAGTGTTTGGATAATGATACAGTGTTCGGATAATGAAACAGTTGTGTCTTATTTTATTCCAAATGAGATCGGGTCGGGTCCAAAAGAGATACTTAATTTTCTTCCAAATGTGTTATTTTATTCTAAATGAGGTGTGTGTTATTTTATTTTACAATATAGTAATTTATATTGTAATTTTATTTAAGTCGTGTGTTATTTTATTTGAGTAACAATTTTCTTTAAGTATACTTTTTCTTTCCTTCAAACAAATACCAGAGCAACACACAATACAAGGTTTTTTTTTTTTTTTTTTTTTTTTTTTTTTTTTTTTTTTTTATCATATTTGCAATTTTGCATATTTCTTCTCTACAGATATAAGTTTTTTTAATGTAACGTTTGATAGTGTTTACGATTTTTAAATTAATATACCGAATGCAAGATTAATAAGTATTATATCTTAATATTAGCAATAGAGGTGACCATATAATTTCTAAGTCACTATTCCATAAGAAATAAAATAAGTAGTGGACACTTTACTAAGTTTCGTCACTGACTTTCTACGATGACAAAAATATGAATAAAAATAATATCCGTCACTATTTTCATCTAAATAGTACCAAAATAAACAATGTCGTCACTGAAGTTTTTGTCACTAAAGGCTCTTTTCTTGTATGTTTTCGTTTCACCCCACGATTTGATTTACATCTCACAAGATAAATCATATTAATAATTTAATTTGAACATAAGGATCCTCCAAATTTTGATAAGTTGATGATGAACCTGATGCAATATGTGACAATGTGTAGTAAAAAGTTAACTACAACTAAACCTTAAATATTACATGTTCAAATTGCTTCAAAATTGGTTCAAACTCTAGTCTCTATCATAATGTTTTTTACGTTAGAACATTTTACCCTCCCAAATTGTTTGGTTTGACCTTTTTTTGTTTAGTATAACTAATTATATATATAATGTTTCAGCAAGACTATAAACCCTCGGTACATATACTTTGTAATATGACTAGGCCTATTTCTTGGTTTTTATAGCGGAGATCTTTGGGTTGCCTTTCATAAAACCACCAGTTTATGTATGAAATTGGAACACAAAATTGGAGTTGCTTCGGAACAATGAATGAATTTTGCGGTGTCGGTGCTTACAACATTAAATTCATCATCATTTCTTGAAGCAACAGGATCCGTGCTTGTAAAGCCAGATACATCTCTAAGATTCAGTTGGCATGGTTTAAGCAAGGCATTACCTGCTTTTTGCGCAAACACTTCAGGTAACTATAAGTTTACGTGCTTCATTGTTTAGCCAACTATTTTTATTGCTACAATAGTGCAACTTCTAAAACAGAATCAAATTTACGAAAAATAGTACAAATTTGGACAGAAGAGGCCGCTTTATTGATTGTATCTTGTTGGCAGATGTCGAAAATTAATAGGAATTCTTTATTCCTTGTGGGAGAGATTGGAGGAAACGATTACAATTATGCGATAATTCGCAGGAAAACACATCGATTGAAATCAAACCATTAGTTCCTATTGTTACTGATGACTCATCGTTTCAACAGCCAATGGTAAGAAATTAAGTATAATCATTCTTAGACAATTAGTGTATTGGATTTTCAGTTCGCTTGATCAACTTTTGGTAAGTACAGGAACTTATTGAGATGGGTGGCGTGAACGTAATGTTTTTCTTTTGTTTCCAGGAACTTTCCAATTGGATGTTCTTCCATATTTTTGACAATCAGCTGGTTCACAGAATAAAACGTATATCCGACAAACTGGTTGCTCATCCGAGTTAAATGAGTTTTGTCCAAATTTCACAAACGATGTCGTTGCAAATTGAAACTTAATCAGACCTTCGGGTGGAACAATCTCTGATGCTCAAGTATCATCTATGCAGACTACTACAATGCTGTTATGCAAGTTTTACCGCTTTCCAGATTATGTTTGGTAAGTTAATAATATGTAGCAAGTGGACCGCTGCGAGTCGGAATCCAAGCGCTAAGTCAAACGCGTAACTACAGCAATCTTTTACAAGTCCAAAAACGGCTTGGATGGGTCGAAAAGAATTATATTTGGTAATGAGTGCACTGGGTCATATATAGATCACAAAAAGCATACTGATTTTGAGTAAATAAATTATGTTTTGTTGAAAGATGAATTAAAAATTTTATGCATTGAAAATACTTTTATAGTAAATTTTCGACCCATATTTATTAGCTATTTTACCCGTTTGACATGGTAAGATAGTAACTAATACCCATTAGATTCTTTCAAAAAACCGTCACCTCCTAGTAACATCTCATAAGCTCAACTTCACATTTTTGCAGGATTCACAGGAGGGACTCTAAAGGCATGTTGTGGAGTGGAGAACCCATTTAACGTCAACACATCCAACAGTGATCTCCATTAGCCACTGTGTGATCAGCCAGATACTTATGTTGGCTGGATGGATACATTTTACGAAGCAAATTAACAGAGTATTTTTCAAGATTGTGATATCAAGGGCCCATAACAGTAACATCCCCAATTCCTATTGCATATGGTGTCCTACCATCCAACTTCCAATAATCGGGGTCGGATTATAAAGTTCTATGTATAAGCAAATGCATGCTATGATATATATATTTGAGTCATCGTATGTATATCAGATGAATATTTGTTACTTACATGTACATTCTTTTTTGTTGGTTTCATATATCTACCCTTGAAAACAAAAAAGTCATGTTGCATTGTTGTAAACATTGCTTATCGTTTTCTTGTCAGGATTATAGTCGTGAATGAACTAAAGTCTATTATTTATATTCGATTTATCCAACATTATCTGATTGATTGTGTTTTACGAGCAGTATCGATGTTATCCAAAACTGGCAAAGAAGTAGTAAACTGTATACCCTGTTTACTATTTGTATTATCTTTGATTTTGAAGATCTTACTATTTGTAACATTAATCGGTTTTGGATGAACAGTTTTAGGAGTAGTGCATTAAAATGAGGGGGTGTTAGGTTAGCTAAATTTAAAGGAACTCGCGTACCAAATACAGCTATATTTAATAAGCCGTCCACATCTGCTTTTGTAAACCAACATCCATTTAGTGGCCCCCCCCAAACAAGATGCTAATTTTGTCGTAAGCGTTTGGTACTCAAAACACTGATTGTATTTTTTGATAACCAAACATGTTTTAATCCAGTAATGCTCCAAATCTAATTGGTCTATTGCATTTTCAAGTGGCAGGTAATCGGTTTCTAATACTTTGAATTTCCCGTTATCTTATTGTTTACCATGAAATATATGGAATTGATTCTTCAATTATTTTCAGATAACCTTCGGCAACATCTGTCACAAATGTGTTTCAAGTAACAATCTTCTTTCATAAAACTATAATCCTTGTTTAGACATTACTTAAGAATTTTTTTTTTTTTTTTTTTTTTTTTTTTTTTTTTTTTTTTAATTTAATTTTAATTTATTAAGACTAATTGATGAAACTTAGACAAATAATATTTGATTGTACTTTTATTCCCCTAAATTCGATGAATAGCAGTGAATTTATTCCCAAATTAATATACTAATTAGAAATTGTTTTAATGCATGTCTACAACTTGGAGAGGAAAATATTAGCTAAAACATTTTCAGGCGACCATCTCCAAATGGTGTCTTCATCAAGTTTGTTTTTTTTTTTGTTTTTTTTTTTTTTTATTTTGATGGTGTTACGGAGCGGTAGATTGTATGCTAATGGATGTTATTCGTCCATCATCAGCTTTGGTGACTCCCTTGCTGATACAGGTAACCTAAAAGAACTAGCTTTGATGTTCGGTCAAGTATTTCCATATTTTTCGCCTCCTTATGATGAAACCTTCTTCCATGAACCCACTGGTCGTTGCTCCGATGGCTGTCTTATCATTGATTTCTTAGGTATCTCTCTTTGTTTATGCCTGTGAAAATATGTTTGCGGTGATCGACATGATCCGTCCATCAACCAAAATGCCCGTTGGTTATGTGAATGACTTAGCAACCAAGAGGTTTTCGGTACAAGCCTGAAGACATAGTGTGCTATTAGCTGTGTCAATATTTTGTCTTTTTTAAAAGCATATATATATGATCGGTCCATTAGAACAGTTTTGGCTTAGATCTAATTGCATTGTCCATGTTTGAGACAAATTTGACTTATTTTGTTGGATTATATTCATGAAAACTAGATCGTTTGGCAACTATATAATCAGGCTTCACATTTAATATAAATATTATATAAAAAATGTCATTTGATGATAGATTATTAACTCATTATATGAAAGGTAAAATCGTCGCACTGGTCTTGAAATAAGACTCTCCAAAGGGAGGTGTCTCATGATGGGGTCTCACTAACTTCAACTTTGTTAAAAAATTGCTTGCTTGAGAAAAGGATGCTCTTCATCTTATTTGACAATCTTTGGTTCTCATGACGAAGAGTATGATCCCACAACTGGTTGCTTCACGCGGTTAAATAAGTTTGCTGAATATCACAATGAACTTCTGCAAATAAGACTAGATGAGATTAGAGAGCTTCATCCTAATGTCATCATCATCTACGCCAACTACTACAATGCTGCCATGCAAATCTTCCGTTCTCCAGATAAATTTGGTACATTACATGTTACAAACTCAATTAATAAAGGGTCTTTACTAATATCATGTTCTTACGAGAGTGGAATTTACATTCTTTTAGGATTTACAAACGGGGTTTTGAAGGTGTGTT
This sequence comes from Artemisia annua, assembly GCA_014162995.1. Classification (NCBI taxonomy): domain Eukaryota; kingdom Viridiplantae; phylum Streptophyta; class Magnoliopsida; order Asterales; family Asteraceae; genus Artemisia; species Artemisia annua. The sequence continues at coordinate 205,872 of LBNU01031950.1, forward strand.
GTGGAGGTGGAGGACCATTTAATTATAATATGTCAGCGAGATGTGGATATACATCTGCAACCGTGTGTGATGAACCAAATACATATGCTAATTGGGATGGAGTACACTTGACTGAAGCGGCATATCAACTGATTTTCAAGAGTTTGTTTCAAGGACCATGCACTACACCCCAATTTAGTTCCTTGTGTCAATGAAGTCTTTAACTCACTATTAATTTTTTGTATAACCCCATTTGAGCCCTAATCTCTTTTTATACTAGATCTTAGTGAAACAGTTGGGTGATAGTATTAACTTAAAAAGGTAAGTTACTTGTATATGAAAAATATATTAGTTAGCTAAATAATATTTAGTAAGTTAGTAAAAATGTTTTAAGTACTTATGTTGTTATAAGACACATTTTTATACATTGTAAACTTACTAATATTATTTAGACACCTAATATTGCACTTATTTTATTTGACACCTAAAGTATTTTAGTCATTCTAAGTGGTTGGTCAAGGGGTTTGATCATAATGCTACATAACAAACATGTACGAACCTGTGTTGTAGCATACGATGACTCGAGACGTTGAGAGGTGTTGAATATTTGTTGAGACAAAGTATGATTACAAGTAACTTGTACATTTTACGTTATGTATCAAGTTATACGTTTGTCATCAATCAAAACAAACAAGACTGTATAGATTAAATATCGTAATATTTGCACTAACAGATAACTATCTCACAATACATCACATAATCTCACATGTCATAAACAAGACTTGAACCACAACAATTTAGTTGTGGAGCTTCTCAGGCAATAAATGATATCATTGGGACACAAACACTATGGTATCATAATCCTTATTACACTTAGCCTTATAAACTAGATTCTCGATTCTTGTGTTTTGATAATCACAAAATATAAATACATGTTACGTAAAGTTACGGTTAATAAGTTTTTAATCGAGGAAACTCGTTTCTTCCGCGTAGCTACTACAACGTCACTTCAGGTATGAACAAACGTTATACCGACATTAGTAAAGTGATCAAAAAATTTTATTTTCTCCTAAACTTACATTTTTAAGTTTGGCAAAACACTTTTCACAAAAGTATTTTTGTGTTTTTAAAGAAATGTTTTATTAAGAAAATATATTCGAATTTCAAATATGTAACAGCTATATTTCCACCCAAAACAGTTAAGTTTTCACCACGTCAGGACAAAATGAGGAGCGTCTGTCGGGACGGTCCCTTAAATGGACCGGCGGTCCCTTAGTGATAAAGGACCGTCGCATGTTTAAGGGACCGCCACCTCCTTTCCTGTCGTGTATAAATACTGAACTGTTCCTTCTCAGTAAAACAATCTTCTTGGCACAAAAACTTTCTGTTTCTTTATTTCTTTTTATTTAATCACTATAACATGTCGGTAGATGTTTATAAGTGATTTCCTCTTCCTCAAAGTGCAAGAGAAGAACTCTCGACGTAGATGAAGAATCGAGATGTTATATGAGTCCACACACAAACGTAACAAGTGTTGCGGTTCTATTTTTCCCTCTATTTTATTCTTGTAAATATTGTAAATATTTTCGACTTGTGTGTGAGTCGAGGATGGAGTTATTTGTGTGAACTTGGAAGAAGATGAAGATCTAAGAAGTCTTGTAACTAGAATAGGTCTTGTATTTGTTGTGAGAAGAGTGGTGTCTTGGTATGTAATTTAGGACTTAGTAAAGTTGATGTGTGAAGGCTTGGATCGGTAAAGGATCCAAGTGTGTCTTTGTGTGAAGGCTTGGATTGGATGAAGATCCAAGTGTGTCTTTGTGTGAAGACTTGGATTGGGTGAAGATCCAAGTGTGTCATTTGTGTGAAGGCTTGGATTGGGTGAAGATCCATAAGGACAAGTGTGCTTGTTCGTGTGGCCACGTGGGCCTTGGAGTAGATTGGTTCTAGCTACGATTAGAACTCAACATTCCGCTTAGTGTCGTTAAACTTTGTGTAAGCTTGTGTACGGATTGCTCTGCCTGAAGGAGTGTGTTGATATAGTGATTGATAACTCTCGAGTGTGGTACTCGGAGAGTGGAGTAGGACGAAGAGTGAGCTTCGTGCCGAACCACTATAAATCTCCGCGTCTCTTTGGTTGTGCTCTTTCCTTACTCTATACATTACTTGTTTGTTTACATTTATTTGTAACTTAATAGATATCACATAACTAGTAAAATTCAACAAGTTTGCAAAAGAATATTAACCGGACCTAAAAACGGCGAAATATTTTAACAAGTAAAAAGAATCGGTGAAACTATTCAACCCCCCCCCCCTTCTAGTTTCTACACAGTTGATCTGCTAGTAATGAAAGTATAAAGTTTACCTTTCCATTGCAATCTAGCCAAGCTCTCACATGACGTAAATTACAACTTCAAGTGTTCTTTAATTAGATGGCATTCGACTTAATTTTATAATGGTATTAATTTTGACGTGTGTAATCAAAATAATGTATGAAGAAGCATGCATACAACTTCATAACATTGGTTTTTACAAAACAATTTTATTTACCAATTCACTAAGATCAAATTAACAAAGTTTTGATTGAGGTATTTGGTTCACCAATCAAAGAATTACCTACAATTATCATCAACTATATCTTACTTTTGCATAAGCCATTAGACTTAGTGTTTCGAATAATCATTATGGAATTGAGGTCAATTCGCTCTTAAGATGATATTATATATAAAATAGTGGTACTAGGTAAGTTTAATTTGACGCACAAGCGAGCGTAGAAACAAAGGTCAGCGCGAAGCTTATTAAAAACCCGTTCCTACTTATACCCACCTTATAGTTTGTCAAATTAAGTCCGCCGTTCAACTATTGGTACAAAAACATCACTCAATTAAACCTTGAAATTTTGACTCTTAAATAACCAAAACAAATTTCGCCATATATTTAGTCCATATTATTTTTCTATTCAAAAAATTACCCTTTTTTAATTTATAAATATGTCTTTACAATTTAATAAACAAAAAACACAAGCAATTCAAATAAAAAATAAACAACTAAATAAAACATACATAACATAACCATTACTATGAATTAAAACATATAACCACATGCAAAATTAATTCGATAATCCTATTAAAAATCAATTTTAGGTTTTCATGTATATATTAAATTAGGGTTCTTACTTCTAAGGAAATAAACAACATGCATTGACAAGATAATTGCGTAAACCAAAATTTAATATACATCACATATAACACATAATTGATTCCTTAATATTGGAGTCTTCTCCAATTCGACATCTATCAATTAATTTACATGTTTACGATATAATCTTAACAATTAATTCATATAGCCAATTTTAAACACATTTAAATTATTTAGACATCAAATCCATGCTAAACATGCACGTTTTCATGGATTACACATAACAATTATTACATATAGTCACAAGATCGTTTACATAAACACATAAACATGTTAACATAGGGTTTCTAATCATTATTAAAATCAAAAACCAAAACCCTAAAAAAATTTAGGTAAATCGACCAAAAAAAAATTAGGGTTTGAATTTTTCTAAACCCTAACTTGATTAACAAGACAAAAACAATTAAAATTCGTTTTTTATGTGTTTTGGTAATTAATTACACATTATAACGGCTCGTTATGCCACTGTTAAAATTATATAACATGACTAATCATAAATATAAACAATAAACATCAAGTATACATGCGGAAACGTATAGGATCATATAATGCATAATTGATTAACCAAACGTTAAAGTAAACGTACCTTTTGATTCTAGCAAGAACAAGAATCAATCTTTGATTATTCTTCAATTGTATCAAGAACCCTAATTAGAGTTTGTGAATGGATTAAAGAATAACCCCTTACCTTTTTGTTATTCAATCCAAGATATAACCAATAATGTGGTTATATCATGTTCTTGTACACACGTACTAATACCAAGTAAATGTTATGTAAGTAATTGAAAAACAAAACACTTTTAGAATATCAAAATCGAATCCCTAAGATTTTTGGACGACTTTTGGAACAAGAAAAGAACAAGAGAAAAACTTTAGGTATTGTGTGTGTAAAGAGGTACCCAAAACCTAAAGAATGCCTTTGTATTTATAGTGTAACAAATCTTTTAGCTCAAGTTAGGTTTGGGTTGGGTTTCCCCTCCCCTAAACCGATTGGCCAACACACCCTTATGGGTGTTCCGGAATCTTCTTAACTTCCAATTATTTACACAACAAAACTTTCCTTATATTCGTCTAAGGATCGTTAGCCATTATCCGTTAAATACTAACGGTCGTTAAGTGTTTTATTTTATTAATAATTATATATAACATTTATAAATAATTATTCATTTACTCTTCATACGTAAAGTGTGCAATCCTGTGATCTTGAGTTCGGTCCTAACATACGTCTATTAATTTATGTCTATAAACCAACAACAAACTCCATCGATCACCAAACAAGTGTAATAAGACTAACTTTACCACACAAAAAATATAACTTGTTTAAACACAAATACACCCCACAACATACTCATAACACATATTTTTTTCTTTTTCTCTTTTCTTTCACAACATGGTCGTCCAAACTAATTTCTCAATAAAATGGGAGGACATCGCGTTGGGTGTAATAGAAAGCAAGCATCACGGGAGAAATCGGTCATCATAATCTTTTTTTTAGAACGATAACTATCTCACAATACATCACATAATCTCACATGTCATAAACAAGACTTGAACCACAACAATTCAGTTGTGGAGCTTCTCACGCAATAAATGATATCATTGGGACACAAACACTATGGTATCATAATCCTTATTACACTTAGCCTTATAAACTAGATTCTCGATCTTTCATTGAACCTAAGAAACAAATATTTACTTATCTACGGCTTAAGGGAAAAAAATGAAAATGAAAATTCAATGACAATTACCCCATAATGTATATATAAGAGAGGAAGGTGTAGAGCTCGTGGGAGCTCGCCAAGTCCACGTGGCTTTTACTCATCCTTCGCCACCACACCGTGGGTGGTTACTCGTGGCTCGCCAGGGGAGAGCTCCTCACCTGCACGGCGAGGTGGAGCTTGGTACTTTCGCAGCTTTTTTTTTTTTTTTTTTTTTTTTTTTTTTTTTTTTTTTTTTTTTTTTTTTTTTTTTTGTTTTTTTTTTTTTTTGTTGTTTTGTTTTTTTTTTTTTTTTTTTTTTTTTTTTTTTTTTTTTTTTTTTTTGTTTTTTTTTTTTTTTTTTTTTTTTTTTTTTTTTTTTTTTTTAGTGTTTGTTTTTTTTTGTATCTTGAATTTGCGTTGTATTTTTTGTTATTGTTTTTTTTTTTTATTTTTTTTTCATTTTTTTCTTTATTCTTTTGTTTT
>LBNU01031950.1:233683-307099 GCA_014162995.1 Artemisia annua
TAGGACGCCTTAGGTCGTGGTAGGAGTTTGGGAATAATAAGTTAATAAATATTTTTGCAAAGTTTATCGAGTTGACGAATTCGATAGATTTCGGGAACCTATTTATATCGCTTATTAAACTCAAGAACTTACCATGTAGAACTCTATGTGTTATGTGATTTAGGTTTTGGGTATAATATTGGAAGAATATATTAGGTTTATGGAGGGTTATCAAGTCGACGGATTTGATAAACTTCGATGATTTATTTAAATGATATATTGGACTAATATTAGACCCGTAGGTTGTTACTATTATATCTTTTGGTTGTGATTTCTTGATTGAGTTGTGTCGACCCTCCACCCGCATGGATACCAAACACCAAACTAATATGAGAATAACAAGAGAAATGGATTTTTGGAAAGTAAAAAGGAATACGTTCGGGATTGGGAATATTTGATTTTTGAGGAAATAATCCTGAAACGAGTTTATATTGTTAGGAAGTGTCGAGTCCGTAGTTGCTGTCTTTTGAGTTGTGATACATCTCACCACTACCGATTTCTTTGTGCTGATATCTGGACTTGAGGTGAGTCATAGCCCCACTTTTACTCTTGAACTTTGTTTTCAATACTTGGGGTGAGAAACGTGCAAAATGTTTTATGTGGACTTTTATCGCCTTTTATTTAAAACTTGCTATGCTATAGAACTAGGGTTTATAGGACTATAGCGTGCACCTATAGGACTCTGATATATAGAGGTTATTCGTGAGATTTGGTTACCTATAGGCCCTATGGGACTTTGTTGTCTATAGGGTGCCCCTATAGGGTTTTGAGATTTGGTCGCCTATATGCCCTATGGGACTTTGTTGCCTGTAGGGTGCCCCTATAGGGTTTTGATGCGGAGGTTATCTGCGATGCCTAGTCTAGCTAGCAAGCGTTTTGCTTATATGTCCACTTGATTTGATTATGAATATAAACCTATGATGTCACCAGCGAAAGCTGACTTTTAGCACGTTTTCTCAGGTAATTAAGTAATGATTTGGATGCTTGGATTGGAGACTTGGCTTGGCAATGCGGTTTAAGGATCTATTTTTCTAAAAACTCTGATATGTATTTGTGGACCTACTTTTATTTCTTTTGGGCCTTACTTTGGATGAATTTCGGATGAATGTAAACTTTAAAACCCCGTTTGGTTGTGTTTTTACTCATGTTTACTTTATCTCGTTCTTTTATAACTTGCGTTGGATACCAATCCCCGTAACACCTCGAAAGCTTGATGAGTCTTCCGCTGTACCAAATTTTGGGGGTGTTACATGAACAGACCTTAAATTAAAACTCTATATTTTATTTGATCATTTCACATTAAAAAAAGAAAGAAAGTTTGACTTTACGATAAGTTTTAGCTCCGGTTTCAGCTAATTTTGCCAAACACACTCATAATAATGTTATTCAGTATATATGAAAAGACGCTAAAATAGTTATATACAACGTCACTTCAGGTATGAACAAACTTTATACCGTCATTAGTTTGGTGATCAAAGAAGTTTTATTTTCTTATAAACTTATATTTTTAAGTTTGACAAAACATTTTCACAAAAGTATTCTTGTGTTTTCAAAGAAATGTTTTATTAAGAAAATATATTTGAATTCAAATGTGTACCAGCTACTTTTCCCCCCAAATTAGCTAAAACTACACCAGATAAGTTTTCACCACGTCAGGACAAAAAGGGAGCGTTTTTGTCTGGACGGTCCCTTAAAGGGTCGGCGGTCCCTTAGTGATAAAGGACCGTCGCCTATTTACGGGACCGCCAGACCAGTCCTGTCGTTTATAAATACTGAACTGTTACACTTCAGAAAACAAGGATTTTCACACACAAAACTTTCTGTTTTTATTTTCCCCTTGAGTCTTTGATCACTATAACATGTCGGTATATGTTTATAAGTGATTTCCTCTTCCGTCAAGTGCAAGAGAAGAACTCTCGACATCAACGAAGTCTCGAGATGTTGTAGGTGTCCACACACAAACGTAACAAGTGTTACGGTGATAGGTTCTGTAAATATTGTCATTGTGATCCGACTTGTGTGTGAGTCGAGGAGGGGATATTTGTGTGAACTTGGATGGTGATGTAGATCCAAGAAGTGTTGTAACTAGATTAGTTCATGTATTGGTGTGAGGAGAATGATGTCCTAGTGTGTAGGATAGAATCTTGTCGAAATATTATGTAAAGACTTGAATCGGGTGAAGATCCAAGTGAGTCATGTGTGTAGTCTTGGTTCGGGTGAAGAACCAAGTATGTCTAGTGTGTGAAGGCTTGGTTCGGGTGAAAAACCAAGTGTGTCTAAGTGTGAAGGCTTGGTTCGGGTGAAGAACCAAGTGTGTCGATTATGTGAAGACTTGGATCGGGTGAAGAACCAAGTGTGTCGATTATGTGAAGACTTGGATCGGGTGAAGATTCAAGATGGACAAGAGTGCTTGTTCGTGTGGCTACGTGGGCCTTGGTGTAGATTAGTTCAAGCTACGATTAGAACTCGACATTATGCTTAGTGTCGTTAAGCCTTGTGTAAGCATATGTACGGATTGCTCCGCCTGAAGGAGTGTGTTGATATAGTGATTGATAACTCTCGAGTGTGGTACTCGGGGAGTGGAGTAGGACGAAGAGTGAGCTTCGTGCCGAAACACTATAAATCGCCGCGTCTCTTTGGTTGTGTTCTTTCCTTACTCTTTACATTACTTGTTTATTTATGCATGTTACTAGTTAAGTTGATATCACATAACAAGTAGAATTCAATAAGTTTGCAAAAGAATACAAACCGAACCTAAAAACGGCGAAATGTTTTAACAACTAAAAAGAAACGGTGAAACTATTCAACCCCCTCTTCTAGTTTCTACAATTGGTATCAGAGCCAGGTTATCAAGATCTTTAGAGTATATTGTACTTTAAAACATGAATCGATCTATGGAGTCTGAAAGATACTTAGAAGGGATCTATTTGAATTAGTCACCATTTTTCGAAAATGAAAACTTTGTCATTTGGAAAAATGAATTTGAAAGTTATGTGAAATCAATTAGTCATAATCTTTGGCATGTCATATCTTTTGATATTTTTAATCAATAAGAATGGATTTCGAAAATTTAGGATTACATAAGAAACTTTTGTTAGATATTTGAGTTCAAATATTAGCTTATAAAATTTTGCTAAAAATTGGTTTTGACAAAACCATTTTATAAAATGTGGTAAATGACATTTGGCAAAAGATTTTAATCTTTCATCAAGGAAATGTTCAAGCCAAAGATGATGAAAATGTGTTATTAGTAAGTCACTTAGTTTTAGTAGAATCGTGTACTACTAGTTTGAATGTTTTTGTTGTAGGTAATGTTGCCGACAAGAATCACATCAACAACTAAGTTAGTGTACTAATCGACAAGTCTTGAAGTGATGATAATGAAGAAGACTAAGTACGTGGATAGATAGCCTAAGGTCAAGATGATTAGAGATCAAGACAATGCGTGGCTAGATTGTGTAACTACACTCAAGGATGATTCGACAAGTGAGTTTCATCATGTCTTCCATCACATACACGACACATGTTATGATATGTGTCATTAAGGATAGCTAGAGGCAAAGGTAAGTCTTCTTGCATTCTCGAATAGCATAGTTGTTTAATGAATGCTTGATATATGCTTACATGACTATGTGATTTATCGTTACTTGCTTGTATGCTAGATAATGTCTATATGCTCTTATGTGCTATATGCTTTGTTCTTAAGACGCTTTGTCTAAATGCTTATCCATCTTTGGATTCAAACAAATTTGGAAAAATAATGGTCTTACCACAACCATTATTTATAATGTATTTCTCGTCAATCAATCATTATAGACGATTGATGTGTTTCGAAAGCTTTATATTTATTAAACTAGTTTCACCATTTCCTTAATACACAAAACACATGGGCAAAAGTATAACCCCCGTTTATAGCAAAGGTTTGAGGTAAGACCAGATCGTCCCAAGAGAGGATGTTGTTTCTTATTGCTAGTTATAGGTAACAAAATTAGATTCCAATGATTGTCACTTATCACTAAAACCGTTTTTTGTTGGATTTAAGTTCTTTGAAATGTTTTCCCAATTTATATTAAAAGTATGTTTATTCAAGGCAAAGCACATGAGAATCATGAGAGGTATCACAGAAGTTACATGGACAATGCATAAGAGTATAACATGATGGTAGATCACGTTAACTAGTATATCTATCCTATGAAAAAGAATCTCCTTTCGGCCTTTGATTCTAGATACACAAAATGCATAAAGTGTGGTCCAAGTATGAAGTATGTAACATGCATTTCCTCTAGTCAAGCCGTTAGACATTAGACTAGCCATTAAACGTGTCATAGTCAAGGTTATCGTTTGTTTTACAAAGCAATTCTCACAAGCATAGCAATGAGTTGTTATAGACAGACAATTCATAATATAACCAACATGATTGAATCTTTCGACCTTTAGGCAATCACTATGATCAATCAAGACAAACGATAAGGTATTAAACAATGACATATCAAATGCAAGTAACATAGATTCAATATTCATGATATTAATCTCATAACAAACATGGCTCAAATGCCTCAAACAAACATAAGGTTACTACTCCATATTATTCATAAAGTTAAACAAGTACAAAAGTATTTCTAGCATTATAACGAATTATACCGAAAGTATTCGAGCTCCAAGTGGTTCTCCACGTGTGGTTCTTACTTCTTAGCTAGTGGTTTTGGTACAAAACCACTACTAACTGCTTCTATGATCAAGTTTATTTGTTGTTGTTGTGTTCTGTTTTTTTCTACGTTTTGAGCTCCTTTTATAGCATGAAAATGCTGCCCTAGCACGTCCAAATGAGTTATGATAGGCAAGTGATCGGCCTCATCATTGAAGTGACTCATTAATGTAGAAAACATAACTGGCATGTGAAGTACGCCGCGCATTTGGTGTAAAACCGGCGATCTTTATTTTGCGTAATCGGCGCTTATGTTGCATATAACCGGCGTACTTTATGTTTGACTCATGAATACATAGTTGACCAAAGATGCCCGTAAGCGGCGCTCTTCCTTCATATAAGCGGCGTGCTTTAGTCTAACTATGTCTTTTTTTTCTTTTATGTTTACAAAGTCATCCAACTCGTGCTTTTCTCGTTACTTTCACCAGACCTATGTCCTGCAAATATATTCCTATATTAAGTATCAAAAGTCCTAATAATGTGGTTATTTTATCCTATAATTCATATAATATCGGGGGTATAAACATGTATAATACGAGACTCATCAAACTCCCCCATACTTAAACCAATGCTTGCCCTCAAGCATAAAAGAAATGTATTTTAAAAACTAAGTCTCGTATAAGTTTCAAAAGTATATATTTGTTGTGTATCCAAGACAACCAAGAATAAAATGATATGGTCCTCACGAAAGTATCAAATTTTCATATTCACTCAAGCACTCATAAAAATAGTTTTTGGTATGGAATCACTCTCATAGCTCAGTCGTAACTTATAGATTAACCATATGCTTGTAAAAGAAACAAAACTGCACCGATATGGCGTAAGCACCAAGTATAAATATCAAAGAGGTCTTTTATTGGGTTTAAGGGTTATAAGGTATGTTTATAGAATAATTGTTGTAAACACTTAAGTCGGGAATTCATACTTCTTTTTTCTATACTTTTTTTCTTTCTTTTTTTCTTTTTCTTTTCATCACTTTTCTTTTTCACTAATTTTTTTCTTTTCTCCACCAAACTGCAACAAAGATAAAACGTGCACTCTTCATACTCATTGTAATTGGTATACAACCATACTTTTTTCTCATATATACTCCAATTCATTTATTCCCGACTAAGCAACATATTTTTGATTATTTTTTTGATAGATAAATAGAAACGAAATTTCAATGCTCAGAAAGGTGTATCTAATGGATAATAGCACTAAAAGTGAGTGCTAAAGGGTTATATTTCGATTAGAAAACGGTTGGCTTATATATGGTGTAATTCCTAATTTTTGCCTCTTATCATATAATAATACTTATATCACACGAATGTGATCTCACTGCGGTCTCATAATGATTTCAAATACAAGTTTTAGAATCACATAAATTATCGGCACACTTATGAACAAAGAAATCAAGCATAAAAGGTATATGCCGATATAGGCTGGAAATCCTCACATTTATAGTGGTAATGGTCATAAAATATGCAAATAATGTCATTAATCCCGATTCAGACTTCTTATAATTGTTTTGGATACATTTTTATAAAATTCTTTAGCTATTTCAAATTTTACTTCTATTTATATACCCCCGTAATCGGCGTACATCACAAGAATGTGTGTCGGTTTTTAGTTATAACCACGGCGTTTTTATGCCAAAAGCGGCGCTTTTATTTTGATTTTTGTCTTTACAGTTTAAAAATTTTCATATCCTAGCATAACTTTTGTCTTTATTTTTCAAGTTATCTTCCCCCCATACTTAAATTAAGCATTGTCCCTAATGCTTTAAGAATTAAAAACAAAGTATAACGGGAAAAATAAAGGATAATGGTACTTCTCTGGTATGCTTTGTTATTCTCCCGAGAAATCTCCAAGTAAATGTCCATCATTTGGACCATAATCTCAATTCCTATATACATACATCATGCAACAAAACAATATTCACAAAAGTTGTAATGTGCCATCCACACATTACGTTAGCATTATATATATAATAGATAATAGTTTAAATTGTTCAGATTGTTTTGAAATGGCAAGCATGTTGCCAATCGTGGTGGTGAAGTGGTGCAAGTGTTCAAACTGTTTAGTTGTGGGTACCAACAGAGGTACCCTTAATACAGACCATTAAATTGTATGAAACATGTTTGAAATTGTTTTAAATCCATGACCAACACCCTGGCCATCAAATCATCCAACACAAATACCAACCACGCCGTGTATCCAGCCAAACCCCGGCGGGTTTTACTCCTGACCTTCACCAAATATTAACTGGCTCAATCTCTAACACTTCAGGCAACTCCCTAAGCTTCCCAGTCCCTGCTTCTCTCAGATACCCAAAGTTTTTCATCTCCACTGGTTTACACATCACAGGCCCACAAAATGATTCCATTTGCTCCTCATTAAACAATCCCAAGCTCCTTGCAATTCTTGTCACCATGTGACCAGAACAGATCCTACTACCTCCAACAGTCACAGATCCTTCACTCAGGTGTTGTGCAATCAACCAGCTCAGATTCAATCTGGAAAGGTGATGATCATTGACAAACACATATAATATCCACAAATCCATGTCCAACACATACTGCTCATAATGTGCCCTGTGAAAAATAGATTTCACCAAGATCTTGTGAAGTACTTGCAGCAATGGGTTCTTGATCTTCCAAACTCTTTTCTTTCCATACACTCTAACATCCTCACCACTTATCTCCTTCCAAAATGCAGCAGCATCAAAATTTCCTATTGATCTTTCTCCTTCCAGCACCAATCTTTCAAAATTTACATCCCTCATCTCCTTGTCTGAATGGATTCCTAATAGTTTACTAAACTCCAGCAATGTTACTTTTCTCTCAACTCCTCCTAATTTAAATTTCATGAACTTATTAGTAGCAATATTACCATCACACACCTCCTTCCTCACAGACAAAGAACTAAAAAATTCCAAACACCATTCCATGTGAATTGGTTCCCTGATTTCCAAAGCTCTTTTCCACATTTCAGAGGTGACAATCCTATGACCATATACCACCCTCATTAATAGCATATCTTCCAAGAATTCATTGCAGCCTAGTTATTTCATAATCCTCCAGCTTATAATTCTTGGTACATCTATCTTCCTTTCACTCAATCTATTTAACTTGTTGTTCAAAATCTTCCTCTCCACTCTGTCTACATTCTTCCATATTAGATTTGGATGTTCTTCAGGTTTCTTTTTAGGTGCCAATAGTGCTCCCCTAGTTCTTGAAGCAATATTCGAACTTCCTTCACCATACATGTTCTACTCACACAATCACAAACAAGCAATATTAGTTGTTAGAAAACATAAGCATCATAATCATAATAATTTAAACAAGTTTCATGCCTACTGTGATTAAATTGTTCCAGAAAATCGGCGGTTTTAGAATAAAACCGGCGGTTACGTGATAAAATTTTCAAAATCATGAAAAAGTTCGGCGGTTCTAGTAAAAAGATCTGCGGTCTTGGTCCTCAAAACCGGCGGTTTTTATGCTCTGCATAAAAAGTGCTCTGTTTTATATTCAAAATTCATACTCATAGTGTCAAGGTTTTAAAATTCTATCCCTCTCAAGCCTCTAAAATCTTAAAATCATTCTTAAGTTTCCAAATAAGTATGTAATAGCAACATATAGCAGTGTAAGTATCATAAACTCAGAATCTTATGCATTCTCACTCAAAATCTCTCAAATATTGATATAGCATCTTTAGAACATGTATTCTTCCCTCTAATCTTATAGGCAAATGTTAATTACTCATATGATTCCACTAACATAGGCAATTATTAATATTAGGGCTAAGATAAATCCTAATTCTCATAGTGATCATAATTCTACAACTAAACAAGGGGCGAACTCAATTTTCATATAAGATAACAAATAATCAAACATTAAACATTCATAATTCAGAATATCAAAGCAAACCCTAAGTTTTTGATCATCGAAACCCTAAGAAATTTTAGAAGATTAACACAAGTGTAAAAACTTACCCTCATAGTGTTGAAATATTGATTTTGATCTTCAAAAAGTGTTTGAAAGTGCTTAGAATTTGTTAAAAACCGTCGGTGTTTTTGTGTGTGTGTGTTTGAGTGTTTTTCATAACTTAGCACGTAATGTCAAAATGTTTAGTTTTTTGAGTTATAAAGGCTTCCCTCACTAAAAACTCGGCGATCTTTAATAAAACAGCGGCGATTATTTCTGCAATTATTCTTACAGTGTGCTATGATCTTCTAGAAATTTAACATATAGTAAACTAACAATAAAAGCAATCATATAAACATTCACAATTGTTGTTCATTCATCTCTTATAAGAGGCATACTCATCAAGCATAAGCTTGAGATACAACTTATTCAAAATTTTGTAAAATAACATAGAAAATGAAAATAAGAAAGGAGTATTATTTCAACTCCATTTTTGGGTGTTGTTTTGGTGTTTCAAGCAGTGAAATGCTCTGGTGACATAATGTCACCAAGCTTGTAGGAACCAGATGGTTTCCTCTTAGTATGCTTAGTCTCAAATCCTTTTTCAAACCCATTTCCATATGGATTAACAATCTTTATGTTGACATGCTATTTCCTATCTCCTTCTCCTTTAGTGATACCCCCTGAATAATTTGGAGTCCAATCTGTGTTTTTAATTGACAATGGTTGTGCACCAAGTTAAGACAGTAATCTTCTTCCATACACAAACATTTTTGAATGGATTTAAATATTCTTGTTCAGCGAATGCTCTTTCCATGGGATCCTCATAGTCATAATACTTAGGACGAGTAGGTCCATATATAGGCTTACCATTCTCATCCCTCTTTGGTGTAAATTCCTCCTCATCTTCACTGTCACTATCATCCTCCTTAGTCCTTTTAATCTTTGCAGTTTCAAAATGGTGGTGAACCACCCCATCAAAAGTTGTTAACCATTTCTTCCTTGTATCAAGTATTGAGCCTAGAGTGTGAATAAAACTCCTTCCAACAACAAGTGGAACATGCTTATCAATAGGGACATCAAGTAGCAAAAAATTTGCTAGGATTGTGTGTGTGCTAACTTGACATAAAACATCTAGCAATCTCCCCATTGTTTCAGCCTGAGACATATCAAGCATTCTAATCTTATCAATCTTAGGTTTGACTTTCCCTCTTTCAAGCAACTCATAAATTTTGTAAGGCATAATATTGATGTTTGAACCGGTATCAGCCAAGGCATAGTAAGTTAAGTCACCCTCCAAACGTATTGGTAACACAAAACATCCTGGATCATCAAGTTCCCTAAGTACTTTGTGCCCTCTAACAATATGTGTAGCAGCTTCTTCCTCATTTTCATCTTCTACTTCTCCATCCATCTTAAGTCTATCCATGAGAATACTATCTAGAATCTTTTTGTGTTTATCTGCATGTTTCAAGGTTTCAATAATTGGTCTTTTCTCATTTAGCAACATTATCCTAGCATACACATCAGCTTCCATCTCTTCCCTAGTAAGCTCTTCCCTAGTTATGGGTCGGTTTATGGTTAATGAAGGTCCTTCATCTCCATACTTCATTTTGTAAATTGGTTGTGGTTTGTTTTTCAGTCTTTTGCTTTTTCCCATCTTACATACTAATTCAGGTGCTTCTAAGGCAAGTGTATATTCATCGTTTGGAAGTGGTGGCAAATCATCTTCACAAATTCCAGCAAGTAATTCATCCAAACCCTGCAAATCATTGTCTATCATTGTTGCATCAGGCCAAATGGTCAGTAAACCATTAGCAAAGTCCACAATAATTCTAGCCAATCTTAAGAAAGGTATCCCAAGAATTACATTAGGTCCCATTCGTTTTCATTAGGGTTAACATAGAATTCTACCAGGAACAATTCTTCTTTCAAGCTCACTAAAAGTTTCTTAGTGACAATCACACTGCCATTTTCTTTTTTCTCAATGCTTACCCTTAGTTTCTTCATTAACTCCTTTAATATTAAGCTCCCGCTATAATCCAAATCAGCCACAGCATCATTAGCATAATTGTTCTCAACAAAACATGGAGTAATGAACTTCATGTAACATTCTTCAGTTTCCATCCTAGGAAAAATATGAACCCTTCGTTCATTTTCCTTGTTATCAGCTGTAATCTCAAAAGTGACTTCTCCCTGCCAAGTGTTCTTGCTTTCCACTTGGTCTTTCTCATTACTTACTGGTCCTAAATTTGATTTCTTCTCCATTTCTATAGCATTACAGCACAACATCAAATTAAACATTAGTAGATTAGTCAAATAAGTCATAAGTTCATAATCATATTCAAATAACTTCATATAAGTCATATGTCAAGATATGAATCTGTTTAATCATCATAGATAAGAAACAAGCTTTCTGCAGAGATTTTTGTAGAAAAGTTCGGCGAGTTTTTATAAAAGTACGGCGGTTACATGGTATTTCGGCCGTTATATTTAAAATTTTCCAGAAGTACGGCGAGTTTAGGTAAAACGTCGGCGTGTTACTGGGTTTTTTCAGACTTCCATAAGAGATATTATCATTCATTAATTCAGATATCATTTGAAAACATATTGCAATTATCTTCTCATCTATAATAGCAATCCAATATAGCATTTGCAAGCAAACAATTAAAAGGTAAAAGCAAAATATTTTTGTATTTTTTATTTTAATGTGCACTATATACTCATGCCACAATTGAGATAGTAAAAACAAGAGAAACAAAAGTCCTATGCTCTCAAAATCTGGAAAAGACATTATACAAGTTTGTTTTTGGGGTTTTGTGAAATCAAATCCAAGTACTCTTCACTGTATCAAAAGCTCGGCGGTTTTTATCTAAAAAACCGGCGCTCTTTTAATCTTAGAAACGAAATTTTCTAAACTTCTAGTAAGAATTCTTGGTATATAAGTAAATTTTCTTTTTGCAAAACTAACAATACGATTCAAACTAACCTCCCCGGCAGCGGCGCCAAAAAATTTGGTGTGTTTCGAAAGCTTTATATTTATTAAACTAGTGATGAGACGAAAAGTGTTACGCTTTTAGGGGGTCATTTAAGCCCTAATTCGTATAAATGTGATCAAATATTGCCCTAAATCGTTCCTTTTGTCATTTTAGGTACTTTTGAGAGGAATTCTGGAAAACATGCATATTCGGACGTTTTTGGAGCATAAAAGTGAAGAAAACGACAAAGTCTCAAAAGATGAAGATTTACAACCTGACGGCGTCAGAAGTCACAAGGTGACGCCGTCAGAAAGCCTTGACAGAAGAGTGGAAATCAATTATCAAATGACGGGCCAGAAGAAATTTTGGAATTAACACCTGACGCCGTCAGGTGTTAGGAAAAGTAGGCCATCAGGAGTAAAATTAAAGAGTGACGGCCCAGAAGGATTTATAAGGTGACGGCGTCAGAAGTGGATCTAGGCCATCCGAGAAACCTAATGGCGGCGAGTTGACGGCGTCAGCCCTTATAACCTGACGTCGTCAGAGTGTAAAATCTATATATAGTTTTCTAATTTTCATTCATTAAGTGTGAAACTTTGTGGAGAACTTTTAGGGCAAACCCTAAAGACGAATTTTCTGTGTCTTTTAGGGTTTCCAACCCTTGGAACCCTAGTGCTTAATTAGAGATAAGTCTTCACTTTAATTCAATCAATATGTCTATGTGTTGGTTGTCTATCTATCTTGCTTATCTTTCAATTAATATGAGTAGCTAAATTCTCTAGTGTTTGCTTAGATCTAATGAAACCTAACTATTGATTATTGGTTGATTGGTGTGTGTTGTTGTTTGTTGGTATGATTGTTTCATCGATGTTAGGCTCAAAAAAACTGGCCAACCTCCTTTATGGTAACGTGCTTGAACGTCTTGGGAAACATGTAGTCGAGGCATACTAGGCTATTAACGTAGTATTTAACGCATGAGCCACTGTTTACAACCCCTATGGTTGTGCCGTGCATGGCATAGGGCGAGATAAGAGCTCATAGAATTGGAGAGATATGTATGCCACTCCATGAGTTATTATGAATACACACTTCATCCACACAAGTAACACACATATCAATTAACCGGTAAAAGATAGTTAGGGAGTAATGAAATCTAAGTAAACACAATTTTCTCCATATTGTTTTCACAACCACAATAGTTTAGATATTTATTTTATTTTAATTTGCATAAGTAGTAAACTTGGGTTAGTTGACTAGCAACTAATTCCGCCCTTCTTCCAAAACCGAGATTTTACTTGCTTTCCATAAAATATAAAAATACAAAAAGAATCTTCCTTCCACCCTTAGACCTATTAGAGTAGTTTTTCTATCCTAACGAACACTATTCCCTGTGAGAGAACGATCAATCCCCCGTACTTACCACTATCCTATACTACATCGGTCAGGTACACTGCCTGGTGGGGTTGTAAGCCTCTTGAGATCCCTCGAGAGGTAAAACCTGTTGTAAGTCACAAAACCACGCATCAACTAGTTTCACCATTTCCTTAATACACAAAACACATGGGCAAAAGTATAACCCCCGTTTATAGCAAAGGTTTGAGGTAAGACCAGGTCGTCCCAAGAGAGGATGTTGTTTCTTATTTCTAGTTATAGGTAACAAAATTAGATTCCAATGATTGTCACTTATCACTAAAACCATTTTTTGTTGGATTTAAGTTCTTTGAAATGTTTTCCCAATTTATATTAAAAGTATGTTTATTCAAGGCAAAGCACAAGAGAATCATGAGAGGTATCACAGAAGTTACGTGGACAATGCATAAGAGTATAACATTATGGTAGATCACGTTAACTAGTATATCTATCCTATGTAAAAGAATCTCCTTTCAGCCTTTGATTCTAGATACACAAAATGCATAAAGTGTGGTCCAAGTATGAAGTATGTAACATGCATTTCCTCTAGTCAAGCCGTTAGACATTAGACTAGCCATTAAACGTGTCATAGTCAAGGTTATCGTTTGTTTTACAAAGCAATTCTCACAAGCAGAGCAATGAGTTGTTATAGACAGACAATTCATAATATAACCAACATGATTGAATCTTTCGACCTTTAGGCAATCACTATGATCAATCAAGACAAACTATAAGGTACTAAACAATGATATATCAAATGCAAGTAACATAGGTTCAATATTCATGATATTAATCTGATAACAAACATGGCTCAAATGCCTCAAACAAACATAAGGTTACTACTCCATATTATTCATAAAGTTAAACAAGTACAAAAGTATTTCTAGCATTATAACGAATTATACCGAAAGTATTCGAGCTCCAAGTGGTTCTCCACGTGTGGTTCTTACTTCTTAGCTAGTGGTTTTGGTACAAAACCACTACTAACTGCTTCTATGATCAAGTTTATTTGTTGTTGTTGTGTTCTATTTTTTCTCCGTTTTGAGCTCCTTTTATAGCGTGAAATGCTGCCCTAGCACGTCCAAATGAGTTATGATAGGCAAGTGATCGGCCTCATCATTGAAGTGGCTCATTAATGTAGAAAACATAACTGCCATGTGAAGTACGCCGCGCATTTGGTGTAAAACCGGCGATCTTTATTTTGCATAACCGGCGTTTATGTTGCATATAACCGGCGTACTTTATGGTTGACTCATGAATACATAGTTGACCAAAGATGCCCGTAAGCGGCGCTCTTCCTTCATATAAGCGGCGTGCTTTAGTCCAACTAAGTCTTTTTTTCTTTTATGTTTGCAAAGTCATCCAACTCGTGCTTTTCTCGTTACTTTCACCAGACCTATGTCCTGCAAATATATTCTCATATTAAGTTTCAAAAGTCCTAATAATGTGGTTATTTTATCCTATAATTCATATAATATCGGGGGTATAAACATGTATAAACGAGACTCATCAACGATGCACACTTACTTAACTCTTTGTTTGCTCTCTAGTTCTCGTCTATGACTTTTCTTAAAATTTACATGATTAACTTCTAGCCTCTCCGATGCAACTCTCGTCCTTGAATCCCATTGAACGTTTTGCTTCCTTCCTATTCTTCTGTGTCAATTCAAAATCCACTCCTTATTCAAGCGTATAGAGTCTTTTCCTTTCTTCTGTCTCAATCCCACTTCATACCCATTCCTTAGCCTACTCGTGCGTATTGAGTCTATTTCGTACCTTAAAATACACTAAGTCTTATTTTAAAACGATTTGGAACCAAAGACTTGTCACAATAACTGAAACAACAAAAATCGTCAAAACCACATCACTCTCTGCCGACGGTCCCATAAACATCCCACGGTACCCTATTGATAAGGGATCATCCGAAAGATTTTTTCTATAAATACGCCCTCTCACTCCACTTTTATCAGTATCACAAATCACACACATAGTACGGCAG
The DNA here is from genome assembly GCA_014162995.1 of Artemisia annua. Classification (NCBI taxonomy): domain Eukaryota; kingdom Viridiplantae; phylum Streptophyta; class Magnoliopsida; order Asterales; family Asteraceae; genus Artemisia; species Artemisia annua. Next base: position 248,723 of record LBNU01031950.1, read on the forward strand.
CTTAGCTTTTGAAAAATAATGGTTAATCATCATTTATTACCTTAAGAATTAAGTCCAAGACTTCAAGTTCTAAATCACTAAACATCCCTACATACCAAACATCAATTGTAAGTCAAACTCATCTAATTATCTCTATGAATTACATAATTAGGGTTTATTGTTATCTTGAAATTAGGGATCTTAAGTCTATCATGAAATTAAGTATAATTAACACATGAGTTCAAATAATTGATAGATTATTATATTAATCAAGACAAATGATTTCACAACAATTTCTAAAATAAGAGAAAATCATTAACACTTCTTTGAAACATCAAATTCAATTTCACATTGTTTAATACATGTCAAAAACTTTTGTCCTAAATGAAGATTAAAACACATTATAGACAAAAATGAAGTTCAAAGAACTATCAACTATAACTTTGTGATTTATTTTATAGGGACATAATGTCACACATATATGACTTTGATCATCTTCGCACCGACACTTATGCTCCTAGAATTTCTCGTGAACCAACAATTCCGGGTAATCACATTCGTTCCTACGTGAATGTTGAAACTCGTCGCTTTCATGAAGGACGAGTTGTTGATCGCTCCTTAGCCTATCATAGAGACATTAATACCACCTTTCGTGCCATAGGATTCGATTGTTTGCTTCATATTAATGAGAAAATTTGCCCTCGGTTTGTTTTAGAATTCTTTCGACAAGTTGAACTCGTACGTAACGAGGATCAATCTTTGTCACTCTGGTTTTGGATTAGGAACTTCAAATTTGTCCTCACTCTTGAGCAATTCGCTCAAATCCTTCGTATCCCCAATCATGGGCAATGCGCCTATACTGAAGATTGGTGTCTTGATTCACTCTACAACTATCGAGAAGAGAACAGTCCTTATTGTTCCTTCATACCTTCTTCGTGGGAACTTGGGAAACTTCTTCGTACTCATAGATACATTCCTTTCATCGATACAACTAGAATTCGCATGTCAGAAGTCCGTGAAGAGTTGCTCAATTGGGCAATCATCTTGAAAGAAAACACACTCGGTCTTAAAGGCATTCGTGAGCAACTACCGGCGTGTTGTGCTCATATGATGTACTGTCTCCATACTCAACAACCCTATAATCTCGCCTACTTCTTTGCCAGGCGAATCACACATCTCAAGGGTAACAATACTAAATTGATACCCTATGGGATGTTCCTAACTCGTCTTTATCACTACATCATAAACTTTCATCCTCATCTTCGTAGCCCTCAATACTCCCTCCTTGATCCTGTGATGGAACCCATCAATGAGTTCCATATTTCCTACATCTTCATCTCATCATTATCTGTCGACTATGAGATTTACGATGACCCTACACTCGAGAATGAGGAGCAGGCTAAAGTCAAAAATGTGATGCAACAAGAGAAAGTCACAAGCACCATTGACAAGACAACTTCTTGAAGAACTACTGATAAGTCTCGTATTATACATGTTTATACCCCCGATATTATATAAATTATAGGATAAAATAACCACATTATTAGGACTTTTGATACTTAATATGAGAATATATTTGCAGGACATAGGTCTGGTGAAAGTAACGAGAAAAGCACGAGTTGGATGACTTTGTAAACATAAAAGGAAAAAAGACTTAGTTGGACTAAAGCACGCCGCTTATATGAAGGAAGAGCGCCGCTTACGGGCATCTTTGGTCAACTATGTATTCACGAGTCAAACATAAAGTACGTCGGTTATATGCAACATAAGCGCCGGTTACGCAAAAAAAAGATCGCCGGTTTTACACCAAATGCGCGGCGTACTTCACATGGCAGTTATGTTTTCTACATTAATGAGCCACTTCAATGACGAGGCCAATCACTTGCCTATCATAACTCATTTGGACGTGCTAGGGCAGCATTTTCACGCTATAAAAGGAGCTCAAAACGGAGGAAAAAATACAACACAACAACATCAAATAATCTTGATTATAGAAGCAGTTAGTAGTGGTTTGTACCAAAACCACTAGCTAAGAAGTAAGAACCACACTTGGAGAACCACTTGGAGCTCGAATACTTTCGGTATAATTCGTTATAATGCTAGAAATACTTTTGTACTTGTTTAACTTTATGAATAATATGGAGTAGTAACCTTATGTTTGTTTGAGGCATTTGAGCCATGTTTGTTATGAGATTAATATCATGAATATTGAATCTATGTTACTTGCATTTGATATGTCATTGTTTATTATCTTATCATTTGTCTTGATTGATCATAGTGATTGCCTAAAGGTCGAAAGATTCAATCATGTTGGTTATATTATGAATTGTCTGTCTATAACAACTCATTGCTATGCTTGTAAGAATTGCATAGTAAAACAAACGATAACCTTGACTATGACACGTTTAATGGCTAGTCTAATGTCTAACGGCTTGACTAGAGGAAATGCGTGTTACATACTTCATACTTGGACCACACTTTATGCATTTTGTGTATCTAGAATCAAATGCCGAATGGAGATTCTTTTACATAGGATAGATATACTAGTTAACGTGATCTACCATCATGTTATACACTTATGCATTGTCCATGTAACTTCTGTGATACCTCTCATGATTCTCATGAGCTTTGCCTTGAATAAACATACTTTTAATATAAATTGGGAAAACATTTCAAAGAACTTAAATCCAACAAAAAACGGTTTTAGTGATAAGTGACAATCATTGGAATCTAATTTTGTTACCTATAACTAGCAATAAGAAACAACATCCTCTCTTGGGACGACCTGGTCTTACCTCAAACCTTTGCTATAAACGGGGGTTATACTTTTGCCCATGTGTTTTGTGTATTAAGGAAATGGTGAAACTAGTTTAATAAATATAAAGCTTTCGAAACACACCAAAGTTTTTGGCGCCGCTGCCGGGGAGGTTAGTTTGAATCGTATTGTTAGTTTTGCAAAAAGAAAATTTACTTATATACCAAGAATTCTTACTAGAAGTTTAGAAAATTTCGTTTCTAAGATAAAAAGAGCGCCGGTTTTTTAGATAAAAACCGCCGAGCTTTTGATACAGTGAAGAGTAGTTGGATTTGATTTCACAAAACCCCAAAAACAAACTTGTATAATGTCTTTTTCAGATTTTGGGAGCATAGGACTTTTGTTTCTCTTGTTTTTACTATCTGAATTGTGGCATGAGTATATAGTGCACATTAAAATAAAAAATACAAAAATATTTTGCTTTTACCTTTTAATTGTTTGCTTGCAAATGCTATATTGGATTGCTATTATAGATGTGAAGATAATTGCAATATGTTTTCAAATGATATCTGAATTAATGAATGATAATATCTCTTATGGAAGACTAAAAAACCCAGTAACACACCGATGTTTTACCTAAACTCGCCGTACTTCTGGAAAATTTTAAATATAACGGCCAAAATACCACGTAACCGCCGTACTTTTATAAAAACTCGCTGAACTTTTCTGCAAAATTCTCTGCAGAAAGCTTGCTTCTTATCTATGATGATTATAAACTTATGACTTATTTGACTAACCTACTAATGTTTAATTTGATGTTGTGCTGTAATGCTATAGAAATGGGGAAGAAATCAAACTTAGGACCAGTAAGTGATGAGAAAGACCAAGTGGAAAGCAAGAACACTTGGCAGGGAGAAGTCACTTTTGAGATTACAGTTGATAACAAGGAAAATGAACGAAGGGTTCATATTTTTCCTAGGATGGAAACTGAAGGATGTTACATGAAGTTCATTACTCCATGCTTTGTTGAGAACAATTATGCTAATGATGTTGTGGTTGATTTGGATTATAGCAGGAGCTTAATATCAAAGGAGTTAATGAAGAAACTAAGGGTAAGCATTGAGGAAAAAGAAGATGGTAGGAAAGAGGTTACTAAGAGGCTGCTAGTGCAAATAAATATGGACATTTTCTTTGTTGAATTTGATGTTAACCCCAGTGATAGTGAATGGGAGCATAGTGTGATTTTAGGGAGAAACTTTATGGAGCAAACAAACGGAGTTATAGATTTTTCCAAAGGCTTGTTAACTATCAACCCAGATACTAATGTTCTTAGAAGGAGTTTCTGGAGAAAGAATCTTTATGCCCCTGAGATGAATGAGAAAACCAAGGTATTCTTACTTCATAGGATTGGAAATGGGAAGGAAGATGGAGAAAAATATGTAACACCATGTTATATTGAGGGGATGTTAGCCTCAGATGGAATTTTAGACCTTTACCAAGATAAAAACTTTATTTCCCAGGAATATGTGGTCAAACTTGATTTAAAATATGAAATTTTGGAGAATGGAGATAAGAAAATTGATAAGAAGCTGTCTATGGAACTAGTAGGAGAAACTATGGGAGATTATATGGAGAAAACCACAATCTATGAACTAGAATTCTATGTTAACCCTGTGGAAGATGATGTGGAGCCTGATGTAATATTAGGAAGAACATTCATGGCACACACTAGGAGCATGATTAACTACCAATATGGAGAAATTACCTTGTGGGCAGAAGTTAATGAAGAAATAGAAGTTGTTCCTAATAAGGAAGAGAATCACAAACCATCTGAACCTACTATTGACACTAAACCATTTGGTTCCTATAAGCTTGGTGACATTATGTCACCAGAGCATTTCACTGCTTGAAACACCAAAACAACACCCAAAAATGGAGTTGAAATAATACTCCTTTCTTATTTTTATTTTCTATGTTATTTTACAAAATTTTGAATAAGTTGTATCTCAAGCTTATGCTTGATGAGTATGCCTCTTATAAGAGATGAATGAACAACAATTGAGAATGTTTATATGATTGCTTTTATTGTTAGTTTACTATTTGTTAAATTTCTAGAAGATCATAGCACACTGTAAGAAAAATTGCAGAAATAATCGCCGCTCTTTTATTAAAGATCGCCGAGTTTTTAGCGAGGGAAGCCTTTATAACTGAAAAACTAAACATTTTGACATTACGCGCTAAGTTAAGAAAAACACTCAAACACACACACACACAGAAACACCGACGGTTTTTACCAAATTCTAAGCACTTTCAAACACTTTTTGAAGATCAAAACCAATATTTCAACAAATGAGGGTAAGTTTTACACTTGTGTTAATCTTCTAAAATTTCTTAGGGTTTTGATGATCAAAAACTTAGGGTTTGCTATGATATTCTGAATTATGAATGTTTAATGCTTGATTATGTGTTATCTTATATGAAAATTGAGTTTGCCCCTTGTTTAGTTGTAGAATTATGATCACTATGAGAATTAGGATTTATCTTAGCCCTAATATTAATAATTGCCTATGTTAGTGGAATCATATGAGTAATTAACATTTGCCTATGAGATTAGATGGAAGAATACATGTTCTAAAGATGCTATATCAATATTTGAGAGATTTTGAGTGAGAATGCATAAGATTCTGAGTTTATGATGCTTAAACTGCTATATGTTGCTATTACATACTTACTTGGAAACTTAAGAATGAATTTAAGATTTTAGAGGCTTGAGAAGGATAGAATTTTAAAGCCTTGACACTATGAGAATGATTCTTGAATTTAAGACAGCGCATTTTTTATGCAGAGCATAAAAACCGCCGGTTTTGAGGACCAAGACCGTAGATCTTTTACTAAAACCGCCGAACTTTTTCATGATTTTGAAAATTTTATCACGTAACCGCTGGTTTTATTTCTAAAACCGCCAATTTTCTAGAACAATTTGATCACAGTAGGCATGAAACTTGTTTAAATGATTATGATTATGATGCTTATGTTTTCTAACAACTAATATTGCTTGTTTGTGATTATGTGAGTAGAACATGTATGGTGAAGGAAGTTCGAATATTGCTTCAAGAACCAGGGGAGCACTATTGGCACCTAAAAAGAAACCTGAAGAACATCCAAATCTAATATGGAAGAAGGTAGACAGAGTGGATAGGAAGATTTTGAACAACAAGTTAAATAGACTGAGTGAAAGGGAGATAGATGTACCAATAATTATGAGCTGGAGGATTATGAAACAACTAGGCTGCAATGAATTCTTGGAAGATATGCTATTAATGAGGGTGGTATATGGTCATAGGATTGTCACCTAAGAAATGTGGAAAAGAGCTTTGGAAATCAGGAAACCAATTCACATGGAATGGTGTTTGGAATTTTTTAGTTCTTTATCTGTGAGGAAGGAGGTATGTGATGGTAATATTGCTACTGATAAATTCATGAAATTTAGATTAGGAGAAGTTGAAAGAAAAGTAACATTGCTGGAGTTTAGTAAACTATTAGGAATCCATTCAGACAAGGAGATGGGGGATGTAAATTTTGAAAGATTGGTGTTGAAAGGAGAAAGATCAATAGGAAATTTTGATGCTGCTGCATTTTGGAAGGAGATAACTGGTGAGGATGTTAGAGTGTATGGAAAGAAAAGAGTTTGGAAGATCAAGAACCCATTGCTGCAAGTACTTCACAAGATCTTGGTGAAATCTATTTTTCACAGGGCACATTATGAGCAGTATGTGTTGGACATGGATTTGTGGATATTATATGTGTTTGTCAATGATCATCACCTTTCCAGATTGAATCTGAGCTGGTTGATTGCACAACACCTGAGTGAAGGATCTGTGACTGTTGGAGGTACTAGGATCTGTTCTGGTCACATGGTGACAAGAATTGCAAGGAGCTTGGGATTGTTTAATGAGGAGCAAATAGAGTCATTTTGTGGGCCTGTGATGTGTAAACCAGTGGAGATGAAAAACTTTGGGTATCTGAGAGAAGCAGGGTCTGGGAAGCTTAGGGAGTTACCTGAAGTGTTAGAGATTGAGCCAGTTAATATTTGGTGAAGGTCAGGAGTAAAACCCGCCGGGGTTTGGCTGGATACACGGCGTGGTTGGTATTTGTGTTGGATGATTTGATGGCCAGGGTGTTGGTCATGGATTTAAAACAATTTCAAACATGTTTCATACAATTTAATGGTCTGTATTAAGGGTACGTCTGTTGGTACCCACAACTAAACAGTTTGAACACTTGCACCACTTCACCACCACGATTGGCAACATGCTTGCCATTTCAAAACAATCTGAATAATTTAAACTATTATCTATTATATATAATGCTAACATAATGTGTGGATGGCACATTACAACTTTTGTGGATATTGTTTTGATGTATACAGGGAATAAGATTATGGTCCAAAAGATGGACAATTACTTGGAGATTTCTCGGGAGAATAACAAAGCATACCCGGGAAGTACCGTTATCCTTTATTTTTCCCGTTATACTTTGTTTTTAATTCTTAAAGCATTAGGGATAATGCTTAATTTAAGTATGGGGAGGGAGAAGATAACTTGAAAAATAAAGACAAAACTTATGCTAGTATATGAAAAATTTTAAACTGTAAAGACAAAAAAAAATCAAAATAAAAGCGCCGCTTTTGGCATAAAAACGCCGTGGTTATAACTAAAAACCGACGCACATTCTTGTGATGTACGCCGATTACGGGGGTATATAAATAGAAGTAAAATTGGAAATAACTAAAGAATTTTATAAAAATGTATCCGAAACAATTATAAGAAGTCTGAATCGGGATTAATGACATTATTTGCATATTTTATGACCATGTAAGCCAACCATTTTCTAATCGAAATATAACCCTTTAGCACTCACTTTTAGGAATTACACCATATATAAGCCAACCGTTTTCTAATCGAAATATAACCCTTTAGCACTCACTTTTAGTGCTATTATCCATTAGATACACCCTTCTGAGCCTTGAAATTTCGTTTCTATTTATCTATCATGAAAATAATCAAAAATATGTTGCTTAGTCGGGAATAAAAGAATTGGAGTATATATGAGAAAAAAAATATATATATATGGTTGTATACCAATTACGATGAGTATGAAGAGTGCACGCTTTATCTTTGTTGCAATTTGGTGGAGAAAAGAAAAAATAAGTGAAAAAGAAAAGTGATGAAAAGAAAAAGAAAAAAGAAAGAAAAAAAGTATAGAAAGAAGAAGTATGAATTCCCGATTTAAGTGTTTACAACAATTATTCCATAAACATACCTTATAACCCTTAAACCCAATAAAAGACCTCTTTGATATTTATACTTGGTGCTTACGCCATGTCGGTGCAGTTTTGTTTCTTTTACAAGCATATGGTTAATCTATAAGTTATGACTGAGCTATGAGAGTGATTCCATACCAAAAACTATTTTTATGAGTGTTTGAGTGAATATGAAAATTTGATACTTTCGTGAGGAGCATGTCATGTTATTCTTGGTTGTCTTGGATACACAACAAATATATACTTTTGAAACTTATACGAGACTTAGTTTTTAAAATACATTTCTTTTATGCTTGAGGGCAAGCATTGGTTTAAGTATGGGGGATTTTGATGAGTCTCGTATTATAAATGTTAATACCCCCGATATTATATGAATTATAGGATAAAATAACCACATTATTAGGACTTTTGATACTTAATATGAGAATATATTTGCAGGACATAGGTCTGGTGAAAGTAACGAGAAAAGCACGAGTTGGATGACTTTGTAAACATAAAAGGAAAAAAGACTTAGTTGGACTAAAGCACGCCGCTTATATGAAGGAAGAGTGCCGCTTACGGGCATCTTTGGTCAACTATGTATTCACGAGTCAAACATAAAGTACGCCGGCTATATGCAACATAAGCGCCAGTTACGCAAAATAAAGATCGTCGGTTTTACACCAAATGCGCGGCGTACTTCACATGGCCGTTATGTTTTCTACATTAATGAGCCACTTCAATGACGAGGCCGATCACTTGCCTATCATAACTCATTTGGACGTGCTAGGGCAGCATTTTCACGCTATAAAAGGAGCTCAAAACGGAGGAAAAAAATACAACACAACAACATCAAATAATCTTGATTATAGAAGCAGTTAGTAGTGGTTTGTACCAAAACCACTAGCTAAGAAGTAAGAACCACACTTGGAGAACCACTTGGAGCTCGAATACTTTCGGTATAATTCGTTATAATGCTAGAAATACTTTTGTACTTGTTTAACTTTATGAATAATATGGAGTAGTAACCTTATGTTTGTTTGAGGCATTTGAGCCATGTTTGTTATGAGATTAATATCATGAATATTGAATCTATGTTACTTGCATTTGATATGTCATTGTTTATTATCTTATCGTTTGTCTTGATTGATGATAGTGATTGCCTAAAGGTCGAAAGATTCAATCATGTTGGTTATATTATGAATTGTCTGTCTCTAACAACTCATTGCTATGCTTGTGAGAATTGCTTAGTAAAACAAACGATAACCTTGATTATGACACGTTTAATGGCTAGTCTAATATCTAACGGATTTGTTGGGAATTACACTAACAGTTACCACGGCTAAGCATGAAGATAACCACTGCTGAAGAATGCACTAACAGTGGAAACACATTACCACTGCTAGTACATACTATTACCACTGCTATTAGGATAACTGTTTTTAATCGTGTATAGATAAGTATAGAATAGATCTTGTGTCTATTCTATTTAGTTATGATTATACTTATCTTGTAAAGGACTCCTTGTCCTATAAAAGGAGGTCCTAGGTTAAAGTTCTTCATACGTTTTTCAAAGAGCTTCAAGGTGTAAACCCTAGTGATATTTAGATCACTTATATTTAATATATTGAAGCTATAAGTTTGGTTAAACATTGGGTCACTTACATACAACTGTTCTCACTTGCATAAGATCATACAATTCATATTCTAAGTATTGTTAAGTATATTCCACGTGCTTAATAATATAACTCAAAGTATCACTCTAACACAAGGTGTGTGTTTAGATTCATCAAGTGGTATCAGAGACAGGTTTCTGATACTTTGATTTAGAAGATCCAAGGAAAAAGCTTAATCAATTCACTCTGATCAATGGAGATGGAGAACAACCTGTCCAACTCTGCACCAAGGCTTCCAAAGCTCAAATTCAATGAGTTTGAGATGTGGAGGATAATGATTGAACAATACTTTCTCATTCAAGATTATGCTTTGTGGGAGATCATCTTAACTGGTGACTCTTTCAAGCCTACTCAGAAGACTGAGAAAGTTGGTGATAAAGAAGTAATCACAGTTTCTGCACCTTCTACTTGTGATGAAAGAACACAGAAGAAGAATGACATGAAGGCAAGAAGCTTATTACTCATGACTCTGCCTAAAGACCAGATTATTGCCTTTAGCAAACATAAAACTGCTAAAGAACTTTTTGAAGAGATCTGCTCAGTGTTTGGTGGTAATGATGCTACTAAGAAGACACAAAAGACATTGTTGAAACAAAGTTATGAAAATTTCTCTGCTTCAAGCAATGAATCACTTGACAGCATTTTTACCAAACTCTAGAAGATTGTAACACAACTAACTGTGTTTGGAATTGAGGTAGATAAGGAAGACCTCAATCTGAAGTTTCTAAGAAGTTTGCCTTCTGAGTTTCATACAAATGTCACTGTCTGGGAAAATAAACCAGAGATTGAAACTATGAAGCTCAATGATCTCTAGAATAACTTCAAACTTATTGAACAAAGATTGAAGAAGGCAGGGAAGCTCAGTACAGGCTCAAGTGGTTTGGCACTGGTGTCAACCTCTATTGATGATGATTCTGAAGATGACAGTGATGAAGAGATTGCCACTGCTGGTTCTACAGTTTCCACTGGTAATGATATAGTTACCACTGCAGGTTCTAAAAAGAAGGTTGCTGGTCTTGGAGATCCTACCTTTTATGCATTCATCTCAACTCAAGTTAATGGCTCAATATTAACTCATGAAGACTTAGAGCAAGTTGATGATGATGACTTGGAAGAGATGGACATAAAGTGGCAAATAGCACTTCTTAGCATGAGGGCTAAGAAATTCTTCAAAAAGACTGGCAAGCCCATACACATCAATGGCAATGAAACTGTAGGGTTCGTTAAGAAGAAAGTGGAATGCTACAACTGTCACAAGTTGGGACATTTTGCTAGAGAATGCAGAAGACCAAGGAAGCAGGATAATAGATCTACTTGGTACAAGCAAAAGAAGGAACCAACTATGGAAGAACCAAAGGCAATGTTGGCAATTTATGGTGTTAGCTATGATTGGAGTTCCATGGCTGATGGCGAAGAGGAAGAATCTTCAGATGCTGCTTTTATTGCTATAGAACATGCTCTCATGGCCTTCTTTGACTCTGAGGTACAAAACCTTGAAAGTTGTTCTAAAACATGTAGGGCTTCTAGAGAATGTGAAAGGCTAAATGAATCATTAGAAAACCATAGAACAGAGTTGTTTGCTGCTAACTATAATGTTTCAAATCTTAGAAGAGGAATATCTGTGTTAGAAAAACAACTAGAGCATTATAGAGAAAATGAGACAAAATTTAATGATGATATGGTTGTTCTAAAAAGAGAGTTAGATCATAAGATAGCAGTAAATGAGGCATTTAAAGAAGAGCTTGAAAGACTTAGAAAGGTAAATGAAAATGTTAACTTATCTGTTGACACTTTATATTATCAGTCTAAGTCTATTGATAAAATTTGGGAAGCTCAAATCACTAACAAAGCTAAGTTTGGTTTAGGATACAATACAGTTCCTCCACCACTAAGGGGTGTTCCAGCACCCCCTGGCATAGATTTAGCACATACAGGCCTAGAAGAGTTTCAGGAACCTATTCTTAAATATGGTCCTCCCAAATTTGTGAAAAATGAGGAAAAGGTTAAGCATGAATCTGATGTTTTTGAAAGTGCAAGTGACTCATCTTTAGTAGATGAGAATGTTAAAAAGAATGTAGAGACTTCTGTCCCACAGGTTGTTAATACCATTACAGAGGAACCTAGGAAACAAGTTAATAAGCCTAGACAAACTGTAAGGTATGCTGTGATGTATAGAAACAAGTCATCAACTCCTAGGGGTAACCAGAGGAGTTGGAATCATGTAAAATCTCAACAACTAGGTAGTGAGTTTGTAATGAACAATAAAGCATGTTATATCTATGGTAGCTTTGAACATTTGCATGCTAATTGTGACTATCATGATATGAGAAGGGAAGTTTATGGGAAAAAGAGGGTGGATTCATACAGGTTTCAAAACAAATCACACCCTAATACACACAGCAACATGATCCCAAGAGCAGTTCCATTGAGAAGTGGGCTTAAACCTTTTGCCACTACTAAAAATGTTAACACTGCTCTCCCTAAATCACCTGTTTCAAGTGAAAAACCTAAAACAACTTTTGTTAAATCTACACAAACAGGAAAAAGCACTTCTTATAACAAAAGGGTTCAATATAACCAACAGTGGGTACCAAAATCTAAACCAGCAGTTACCACTGCTCATTCAAAAGTTCCCACTGCTAGTGTTGTAAACAAGAACAGGGGTAATATGGGAAATGCTGTGAAGGCCTCAACACGTTGGGAATGGAAACCTAAAGGAAATACCTCAATAATCAATCCCAATGGTGTATCAATGACCTTTGATAGATTTAACTATATTGATACACGAGGCAGATCCAAGTCAATCATGGCTTGGATCTCCAAAGGAAACTAACTCCTTTATTATATGTGCAGGAACATCCAAGGACAAAAAGATCAGACCAAGGCTATACAGACAGTGGATGTTCAAGGCACATGACTGGCAACAAGTCCTATCTATCCAATTTTGAATATTTTGATGGACAGTCTGTCAGCTTTGGAGGAGGAGTTAATGGTAAAGTTACTGGTAAAGGTGTCATTAAAACTGGTAACTTGGATTTTGAACCTGTGTACTATGTAAAAGAGCTTAAATATAATCTTTTTAGGGTGTCACAGATGTGTGACAAGAAAAACAATGTTCTTTTTACTTAAGATATGTGCTTTGTTCTCTCTAAGGATTTTAAGTTGCCTGATGAAAGTCAGATCCTTCTTAAAATTCATAGAAAAGGCAACTTATATAGCTTTGATATGAATAATATTGTTGCTAAAGATGATCATGCTTGCTTTATTGCAAAGGCCGCAGTGGATGAATCCATGTTATGGCATAGAAGACTTGGTCATATTAATTTCAAAACCATAAATAAGCTTGTTAAAGATGGTTTGGTAAGAGGCTTGCCTCAGAAAAGATTTGAAAATGATCAAACATGTGTAGCATGTCTCAAAGGCAAACAACACAGAGCTTCTTGCAGGTCAAAATTGGTTAACTCTATTGCTCACCCACTTCATATGTTACATATGGCCTTGTTTGGTCCTACATCTGTGAGTAGCATAAATCTTAAGAGATATTGTCTTGTTGTGACTGATGATTTTAGTAGGTTTACATGGGTTTTCTTTCTTAGAACTAAGGATGAGACATCTGGCATCCTTAAGACTTTTATAACAGAAGTAGAAAACCAAAATGATATGAAAGTTAAAATCATTAGGTGTGACAATGGGACAGAGTTTAAAAATAGAGTTACGGATGATTTTTGCAGAGATAAAGGTATTAAAAGAGAATTTAGTGTAGCTAGAACTCCTCAACAAAATGGTGTAGCTGAGAGGAGAAATAGGACACTAATAGAGGCTGCTAGAACCATGTTGGCAGATTCAAAATTGCCAATGACTTTTTGGGCTGAAGTAGTTAAATCTGCTTGTTATGTGCAAAACATGGTTTTAGTAGTGAAAACAAAGAACAAGACACCTTATGAGTTATTTAGAGGTAGACCACCTATTCTAGACTTCATGAGACCATTTGGATGTCATGTCACTATTCTCAATACCATAGATCATTTGGGTAAATTTGATGAGAAAGCAGATGAAGGGTATTTTGTTGGGTATTCTATGGTTAGTAAAGCTTTTAGAGTTTTCAACTTAAGGACCCAAAAGATTGAAGAAAATCTGCATGTTGAGTTCCTAGAAAACAAAGTGAATGTCAAAGGAACTGGTCCAGAAAGGCTGTTTGATCTTGATACTCTAACCCATACCATGAACTATGTGCCTATCTCTACAGGTACATCTACTAATGATTTTGCAGGCTCAGAAGAGTTTGTTGATGATGATGAACCAAGTAAGGATCAAGAGGATGATCAAGATGAATTCATTTTGCCAATTTGGGACTATGCAGATAATGATGATGTTGCAAAGACTGGAAATGCTCAACCTTCTAATGATTTAGGAAAAGAAGGTGATGGCAATAAGAATACTGAAAATCCTGAAAGCAGTGGGAATTCAGATTCCACTGCTATGCCAGAAGTTTCCACTGCTACACCAGAGGTGGAAAATTCAACTCCAGTTACTCAGAAAGCTCAAGCCAGTGATGTTGAAATCTCAAATATGCCTACTGAGATTGAAATTCCTCAAACTCCCAATACTACAGTTCATAAATCACATCCTCTTGAAAATGTGATAGGGGATGTAAACTCACCTGTGAAGACTAGAAGACAGTCAAAGATAGCTGACATTCATGGATTTATCAGTGAAATTTATGAATCCAAGAATCATGAAGGCAAAAATGAATGTATGTTCATGTGTTTTCTGTCTCAAATGGAACCACAGAATGTATTCAAGGCACTTGAAGATGAAAGCTGGGTGGAAGCAATGCAAGAAGAGTTGCTTCAGTTCAAAATTCAGAAGGTTTGGGTGCTTTGTGATTTACCTAAAGGCATGAAAGTAATTGGTACCAAATGGGTGTTTAGAAATAGAAGAGATAAAAGGGGAATTGTCATAAGAAACAAGGCTAGGCTTGTAGCACAAGGATACACTCAGGAGAAGGGTATTGATTATGAAGAGGTGTTTGCCCCAGTTGCAAGAATAGAAGCAATTAGACTTTTCTAGCCTATGCATCCTTTATGGGCTTCACAGTCTATCAAATGGATGTAAAAAGTGCTTTTCTATATGGGCAAATTGATGAGAAGGTATATGTTTCACAACCTCCAGGCTTTGAAGACCCTGAACATCCTAACAAAGTATACAGGGTAGTTAAAGCATTGTATGGATTGCATCAGGCACCAAGGAAATGGTATGAGACCCTAGCTACTTATCTTTTGGATAATGGATTTCATAGAGGAAGAATTGATCAAACTTTGTTCATCAAGAAAGACAAAAATGATATCTTGCTGGTTCAAGTTTATGTTGATGATATTATTTTTGGCTCAACAAAGCCAGAGATGTGCAAAGATTTTGAGAAGCTTATGAAAGATGAGTTCAAGATGAGTCCTATGGGTGAACTCACATTCTTTTTGGGACTTCAAGTACAACAAAGGCCAGATGGAATCTTCATTAATCAAGATAAATATGTGGCTGAGATACTTAGGAAGTTCAAATTCACTGATGCAAAGTCCTCTAGCTCACCTGCAGACAGAGGGACACATCTGCTTCTATAAGAGAACAGTGGAGAAGCAATTGATGTACATATGTACAGATCTATGATTGGTTCTTTGATGTATCTCACATCATCAAGGCCAGACATTATGTTTGCAGTATGTGCCTGTGCAAGGTTTCAGGTCACTCCCAAAGAATCACACTTGACTACAGTGAAGAAGATTTTCAAATATATTAAAGCATATCCTCATTTGGGATTATGGTATCCTAGAGAATCTCCTATGGAATTGATTACCTACTCAGATAGTGATTATGCTGGAGCTAGCTTGGATAGAAAATCTACAACAGGTGGATGCCAATTTCTTGGATGTAGATTGGTGTCATGGCAGTGCAAGAAACAAACAATGGTGGCAACTTCATCAACTGAAGCAGAGTATGTGGCTGCTGCAAGTTGTTGTGCTCAAGTTCTATGGCTTCAAAATCAACTTTTGGACTATGGGTACAATTTCATGAATACCATCATTTATATTGACAATAGTAGTACCATATGCATAATTAAGAATCCAGTTCAACACACAAAGACTAAACATATTGAAATTAGACATCATTTTATAAGAGATTGTTATGAGAAAAGGCTAATTCAAGTTGTCAAAATCCATACTGATGATAACTATGCTGATTTATTAACAAAAGGACTTGATGTGGGAAGGTTTCAATACTTGGTAACAGGTATTGGAATGCTTAATCCATAAAATTTTTGTGTCTAATGGTCTTTGGTGTTGAGGGGAGGTTTTTGGTACTAAAATTGTTGTATATGTTTGTATAAGTTTGTATATGTTTGCTTGTCCACTAAATTTTATGCAGATAATAAGGCTACCAGTGGGAACTAAAATGCAAGCAGTGGTAAATGTTACTCTCACAGTGGAAAAAGTAAAACAGAGAAACTTCATTATATTCAAACAAGAGAGGAAGTTTATTACATTCAAAAGAGAGTACTAACAACCACCATCAAAACCCAAAGCTAAAAACCTTAAACAACCTACACCCTACTCAAGCTACTCCATTGGCTTCTTGCCCTTGCCCTGATAGTTGTGCTTGGCCTTCTGTGCACTCTTCCTTTTGTTCTCAAAGGTTGACTGCATCCTTGGACAAGCAAGACCAAGAACTTGTGGAGGAGGCCTTGGTAGTCTTGCAGGCGTCTCTGGTATGGAGATTTGCTTCATGTTGGAGAGAGCTGATCCCAAAGCCTTAGTCAGAGCCCTTGGCAATTCCTTGGACAAGGAATAGGACTCATCATCATCTGATGAGCTGGAGTAGAACTCAAGAGAAGGTGCAGGCTTGGCAGTCTTCTTGATTGGCTACTTGGATGAAGAGCTTGAAGCACAGGGTGGAAAGTAACTTGCCCACCCTGATGCCTCTGAAGATGATTCAGATGACATCAAATCTCTGTGTCAGAGGAAGAATCAGAAGAGATGTATACAATATTTGGAAGATTGCTCATGATGTGTTTTTAGGGGTTTTGTGAAAGATAGAATGTGTTTTGATGAAGATTGTGAAGAGTCGAGCCCCTTTATATAGGCAAAGTCAATCAAAAGGTCTTAATAAAGGAGATATTTACACTTACTTATTTTGGTAGGTTGAGGAGTAAATATAGATAATATCGGGTTGACTTTGAGAAGATATTTGTGAATAGTGGATTGGTTAAATTAACTTTGGTTAAAGAACACTTTGGTTATGCATATCTTTTATTCTATACTAACATATGCAGGTACATAACAAATTTTTACTGGGAGTTGATCATAAAAGGTGTGTAACTGAGACACACAACAAATGGTTATTGATTCACCATGTCTAACCCACATAAGAATCAACTAGTCCAGAGCTAACGGCTACTGGTAAAGACATATCAAATCCGTTTATGGTTGATAGTTTACCAAAAACTATATGGTTATCAACTCACCATATTCATAGTGATTAAGAGTTGGCTAGTCCATAGCAAACGGCTCATGGTAAAGACATATCAAATCCGTTGATAGCTGGTAGTTTGCTAAAANNNTGGGAGTTGATCATAAAAGGTGTGTAACTGAGACACACAACAAATGGTTATTGATTCACCATGTCTAACCCACATAAGAATCAACTAGTCCAGAGCTAACGGCTACTGGTAAAGACATATCAAATCCGTTTATGGTTGATAGTTTACCAAAAACTATATGGTTATCAACTCACCATATTCATAGTGATTAAGAGTTGGCTAGTCCATAGCAAACGGCTCATGGTAAAGACATATCAAATCCGTTGATAGCTGGTAGTTTGCTAAAAACTATTAAGAAAGCAGATTAATTTTTATATGTTTTATTTTACCACTGCTTTTGAAAATTCTGTGAAAAATTCCCACTGCTAGTTCACAGTTACCACTGCAAGTGTTATTTTTACCACTGTTGAACTAGCCGTTACAACTGTTGTGTCAGTAACAAACTTTTTACTAGCCGTTGAGAGTAACTGTTTTGTCCATATTAATAGGGTAAAATTTTTAGAAGATTATCTACTTTCCTAATTGCAATTTATTCTCTTAAGATAAATCTTTTCCTTAGATAATCTTTCTTGCGCATTAATCTCAAAACCCTAACAGTATATATACTTTTCTCTCAATTGGCGAGTTCTTCATTAAATTCATACTTTCATAACAAAGTTTTTCATAAAAGATACTATGGCTCCATTGGAATTTGCAGTTGAGCACATCCAAGTGGCTTATTTGGAAAAGTCAAACGACAAGAGTGGCCCTGTTTTTCATCAGATTGTGGATTTTCTTAACACTACCCATATAAGGTATGCTTTACTTCTTAATCCCACAATCTATATCTCTCAAATCAAACAGTTTTGGAACTCTATTGAGTCCATCACCATTGAAGATGGAGATACACAAAACTGTAGATACTCTTAGAGCCACAGTGGATGGGGTAACTATTGATGTTACTGAATCATCCTTGAGGAGAATTCTCCAATTGAATGATCTCAATGGTATCATCACATTACCCAATCCAGATATTCATAAACATCTCTCAACAATGGGGTATGACACATCTGACAAAAAGGTTACTTTCAAAAAGAGTGGTTTTTGTCCCCATTAGAGATTTTTAATACATACTCTTTTGCATTGCCTAAGTCCTAAGAAAACATCTTATGAACAATTCAGTTCAACAATGGCTTACCCTTTGGTTTGTCTAGCCACAGATAGGATTTTTAATTGGTCTAAATATATTTTTAACAGTATGAAAGGCAATGTAAAGAGTTCAATAAAATTTTTGATGTATCCAAGGTTTGTGCAAGCAGTGTTAAATGAATTTCCACTGCAACCCCATAAAAGAGTTTACAAAATCCGTTGCCTTAAGCCCAAAGTTTTTTAAAACATGGATAAGGTTGGTAATGGGGTTGTTAAACCACTTTTTCCTGAAATGCTTGCAAAGATTACACAGGTACAGGGTGCAGGTGCAACAATCCCAGTTGTATCCCAAAACACACCCACAATCACAGTTCCAACCATTAACTACACTCCACCAGTTACTCACACTTATGAGAGAAGGCAAAAACAGCCAATTTCTCTCATCACAACACAGCATGTCCCTGATCCTTTTGATTTAGGAACAAGCAGTGGTGGTTTTAGGCTTCAACCTAGCCCAGCTAGGGTGGAGACTGAACCAATGCCCTATGATTCACCTCTCCCAACAGGTCACACAGTTGGAAGTGTTGAGGGCAGTGAGCAACCTATGGAATTGATGGAACTATGTACCAAGTTATCTAAGCAGGTTGAATATCTGGAGAAAGACTTGGCACATGTAAAGGAGCAACATGCCAAGGATGTTACAAAGCTGCAAGAAGAGATTCATACTTTGAAGAAGGAGTTGCAGGGGTTGAAACAGAATAGGAGAACTGCAAAGATAGTGCTTTCATCTCCATCCTCACCTCATGATGGTGACTCAGAAGATTTCAGTGCAGATTTGGGAAATTCTCCCAAACAGGGGAGGAAAACAGATGCTGAAACCAAGGGGAGGAAAATTGATTTTGGAAATGAAGGTGATTCAGATGTAGATTTTGGTTTTGATTTTGGAGTTACAGATTTGGCATTTGATGAGCCAATAGGTGAAGGCAAAGGTACAGAGGAAGGTGCTACTCAAGAAGAGATTCTTCCAACTGATGCTGCAAAGATTTCCACTGCAGATTCTATTTCCACTGATCTTATTCCCACTGCAGAGCAAATTGTTCCCACTGTTGGACAAAACATTACCACTGCAGAGGAAGAACTTGAAAAGATCAGGAAAGAAAAAGGTAAAGCAGTTGTGCAAAGTGAAGAGCAACCAAGGAAGATTTCAAAGAGAGAGCAAGCTCAAATTGATCATGATGCTGAGATTGCAAGAAAGTTAAGAGAAGATGAAGTTGCAAACAAGAAAAGACAGGATGAATTAGAGATTGCAAGTTTCATGGAGGCTAAAAGGTTGAACAAATTGGAAACAGCTGCTCCTATTCCAATTTCCTCTATACCACCTACAGTCCTCAGAGAGAAAGCTCCAGAGTTCACTTATGTGCCATCTGAACAAGAGATTGATTTTTTGACTAAAAATGATCCAGTGATCAAGAAAAAGGCCATTGAACTTATTGCAGATAGAACTTTAACTGAAGAACAAAAGTCAGCTCAACTAACTGACTTTATTCAAATGAAGAATCAACAAGCACTTCAAGATGCAATAGGCACAGTCAGAAAAGGTCAAAAGAAGCCAAGACAACCAACCAAGGCACAAATTATTTCACAGATGAAAATTTATTGTTGTCATGTTGGAGGTTGGAAAATGTCTCAGTTCAAAGGAATGACATATGATCAGATTGAAGGGGTCTATTACAGAGTCAAGAGGCAAGATAGTGATTTTATTCCAATGAATTCTGAAGAGGAAGAAAGAAGATTTCCTAAGTTCAAAAGGAAAGCTACAGATTCTGAAGAGCAAACCACTAAGAAGACAAGATTTGCTCAAGAACAAGACTTTCAATCTGAGAAATTCACAGAAGAACAACTGACTGGCATGATTTTGATTGAAGAGGAAGACTTTTATCCAGACCCACTGCAAGTCAGACATCCTATTATTGATTGGGAAGTTTACAATGCTAGCAACTTTGCTCCAACATGGAAAATTACAAGGCTAGGTGGTGAAACTTCATCTTTCATTCAGTTTGAAGAACTCATCAAAGCATGTGATAGAAATGATCTTGATACATTGTGGAGATTGGTTCAAGAAAGATTTGATGCTGACAGACTCAAAGATGTGAAGGAAATGCAGCTATGGGTTGATCTAAGAAGGCTCTATGAACCTGATTCTAATGATGATTTCTGGAAGTTTGAATCTTCATGTCCCAGTACTACATGGACTTATTATGATTCGTGTGAAGTTCATAATGTTTCTACAAAAGCTGGAGTGGATGCATTTATGTTTGCTGAGAAGGAATACCCACTCAGAGCTGGAACTCTCACTGTGATGTTATCTACAAGGATAAGAGTTCATGAAGATACTGAGAAAGTCAGAGCTTTGATACATAGGATTCAAGATCAATGTTCAAGAGCTATTCAGGCCTTAAGAAGAAAATGAAGTGTTTGGAAGAATTCCCCATATCCTCACAGATGCAGAATGATTGAAGAAACTTGTTGATTTGCAGAGAAATCACAAGTTTAGGGGAGGATTGTTGGGAATTACACTAACAGTTACCACGGCTAAGCATGAAGATAACCACTGCTGAAGAATGCACTAGCAATGGAAACACATTACCACTGCTAGTACATACTATTCCCACTGCTATTAGGATAACTATTATGTATTCGTGTATAGATAAGTATAGGAAAGATCTTGTGTATATTCTATTAGGATAGCATTATATTTATCTTGTAAAGAACTCCTTGTCCTATAAAAGGAGATCCTAGGTTAAAGTTCCTCATACGTTTTTTTTAAGAGCTTCAAGGTGTAAACCCTAGTGATATTCAGATCACTCGTATTCAATATATTGAAGGTATAAGTTTGGTTAAACATTGTGTTACTTACATACAACTGTTCTCACTTACATTACATCATACAATCCATATTCTAAGTATTGTTAAGTATATTCCGCGTGCATAATAATATAACTCAAAGTATCACTCTAACACAAGGTGTGTGTTTAGATCCTACAGATTTCCATTGTACTTTTGATAGAACCCTGGAGCAGCTTCCCTAAACTTTCCCGAAGGTTGGAATGGTTGTGCAAATTGTGTGTAGTATGCTTCTTCAAAAGTCTCACTTTCATTCTTTGTAGGGCAATCTTAGTGTAGTGAGGTCCTTCGCATTTTTCACATCCAACTTGGGCAGCATACACTCTTTCATCTCTTTTCTTCATCTCTCTACTAATTTTATCCAATTGAGCTTGAATTGCAGCATACCCGTCAAAATTAGTGCTGCTCTTAGTTCTAGTAGAGGTCCCGTCATGCCATTTTTGAGAATGATCAGCAGCTTCTTGGATGGCTTTTCTAGCATTGGCTGCACTCATTTGTGGTACAGTTCCCTTAGCATCCAAGATTTGTCTAGTAGGCACGTCCAATCCTTGATAAAATAGTATTATCTCCTGCATTTTGGTTAGATAGTGTTGAGGACATCTCGCCAATAAATCTTTAAAGCGCTCCCAAGCCTGATAGAGAGTCTCATCGGGCTCTTGCTTAAAACTGTTGATAGCCTCCATATTTTTAGCGGTCTTAGCAGGTGGACAATATCTTTTCAGAAACTTGCTCTTCAGATCTTCCCATGTTGTGATTGAACTGGCTGGTTCATTCTTTAGCCACTTATTAGCAGCTCCTTTAAGCGAAATTGGGAAGATTCAAAGCATAAGATGGTCATCAGAAACTCCTTCTGTAGTAAACAAATCTGCGATCTCGAGGACTTTATCTACATGTTCATTAGCATCTTCATTATCTGTCCCACTGAAAGCGTTTTCTCTTAGCTCCTTGAGAAACTGACCCTTCAATTCAAACTTTGACTTGTCGTCAAACTTTGGTCTAGCAACTCCTGAACTGTAGTCTGTACGGGTTTTGTTCATGTATTCCTCCATGGTAGTGTTTTCTGTCATTGTATCTGTTTCTTCTTCCTCCTCTTGTTCAGAAAAATAATCAAGCTCGAATGAACTTGAAACTTCAAAGCCTCTTGTGTTGAAAAGCCTTCTTAATGAATGTAAAGCTCGTTCAGGATCTTCGAAAGGTGTAATTAAGTTCTTAGTTGAACTTCTGGTCATGCACTTCCTGAAATCATCACAAAAGCATCAGTCGGGTATGTTCAAGAAAGTATTATATCAGAAAATTAACAACGAAAACGGAATACGAAAAATAAAAGTTGCTGATATCTGCAGACGATGCGCCGTATCCTTGAAAAAGGATACGCCGTATCTTATTACGTTAAAATTAAATCAGACTTTTATTTTAGAAAATAGATACGCCGCTTTTGAATTAGAATGCGCCGTACCTGTCAGATATCAAAAATCAATTATATTTATAAAAATTAAATGCGCCGTATTAGCAGAAGCTAATGCGCCGTATTTTCGTTACGTTTCAAAATACAAGATTTTTTATTTAGTAAATGCGCCGTATCGATAAAAATCGATGCGCCGCTTCTGTTTAATAATTCGAAATCTGTTTTTAATTTAAATATTAAATACGCCGTATCTGTTAAAACAGATGCGTCGCATGTCGTTAGGGTTTCAAAAAATTTCTTATTAAAAACAGAATACGCCGTATCTTGGGGAAAGATGCGTCGTACTCGAGTTATTAAACGCGTTGTATTTTTATAAAATTAAAACGCAATACGCCGCCTCTGAGAAACAGATGCGGCGTATCGTTTGTATCAGCACAATACAACGACAGCAGTTAATACAAGAAATAAAAATAAAATAAAAATAAAAATAAAAATAAAAATAAAATTACAAAAAATAAAAACACACTAAAACAGTAAATATGCAAATTATACAATGAATGCAATCTATCTAATATACAACAAGTTAGGGGTTAGTGTCTAAAAACCTAATAAAAAGAAAAACCTAATTAAAATACTAATCAATTTAGCAGATAATAACAATTCACTCCCCGGCAGCGGCGCCAAAAACTTGATGCGCGTGATGTGTCGTTGCGGTTTAGCAGTGTTAATGCCTACTCAAGTTTTAAATTTATATTTAGCCGACTTATCAATAACACACACACTTAACGAGCAGTGTACCCGGTCAGTTTGTATATAATGGTAAGCAGAATGTCGATCACTAAGAGTGGAACGTATTATCTAGTTATCCTAATCAGTATTTTAATATCCTAAGTTAGTTTTACAGCCTAATCTAACGAATGGAGGTTCAGCCTGAGAGACTGGCACATTTTGGTTATTGATTAAATAGTAAATTAAACTAATGAGCACGAATCAGCGAATAGCACACACGTACACAGATAGATAATAGAGACTATAAGAAGACCTGTCCTGATAATTAAGCAGCTTGTCACTTGTCTTATTGCTAGTTTTATATGTAGTGTATATAGTTAAATCTTTCTCGTTGGTTTCATTATATCGGCGAGTAAACCCTTAATGATTACTTATGACTATCCTATTTATCCAAAGACGTCGGATTAAATAGGCGAGGAAGGGGTATGGCGGCCCAAGCAGCGCTCAGCTAGACATAGAGGTTATCAATGCACTAATATAAATTCACCAAAGACATCAAACATATAAACTTTAATTGATGGGAAAGCAATTTTAAGGCGGGCATATGATCTTGCGTACTCACATACTACCGGCCATCTATCCTGATGAATTAAAGCTTACTATTACAATAAAACAAAACTACTTAATGAATTGAATACATGCAGGACCTTCTTAAAGCTCTAATATCTTCGTTTGGGGCGTGTCTTGTGTTGCTTGTTCGTCTGAATTCGACTCCTTAGGGTTATGGTGCACACCAAATTCGTCTAGGTCTTGGGGTATTTATAGTTTCTGTTTGAGGGTTCGATGCGGCGCATATAATGTGCAGATGCGGCGCATTGACTTAACTTCGCGTGGGGTCCAAGCTTATTATATTCAGGAATATTCGTACACCGCCTTTAGATGCGGCGTAACTTGATTCTTTATGCGGCGCATGTCTTTCAGTTGTCTTGGATTGTTTCTGGTGAAGTCTTGATAGTGATACGCCGTATGTCAATTGTATAATGCGGCGTATCTGGAGTAGAACGAGCTTGATCTTCTTCTTTGACCAAAGTTTCATATGCGGCGCGTGGTATAATTCCATGCGGCGCATTCTTCAAAGTCAGGCAATGGTCTTCGAATTCATCTAAGTATAATATTGCGGCGTATCAGTTGAGTGAGATACGACGCATCTTCTGGGTTTCAGTAGACTTTTGACATCTTGCACATTTTGCTCCATAATTAGTCCAAAATCGCCAAGTTTCACCTTTTACCTATTTTTACCTGAGAATCACTAAAGTAAACATTAAAGCACAGATTCTCATACATAATAAAGTAAAACAAGCTAAATAAATAGGATAAATGATGATGATAAAATGTACTTATTTGAGTTCATCACTCGTTCAAAGGGCAATCTTTAGACAAATGGGGTCCTTCACAAATCTCGCAACCAACTTGAATAGCGTGAACATTTTCCTTTAGCTTCTTCATGTCATGCCCCAAGATTTCGAGTTTGTTGGTGATGAGGGTAATTCCATCTGAGTTTCTAGCAATGCTTCTACTACTTCCACCTTTGTGCCACTTTTGAGAGTGGTCCGCCATATCTTCAATAGCCTTTAGGGCTTGAGCAGCGTTCATTCCAGGGATTGGTCCCTGAGAGTCTAGCATTTGGCGGGTGGAGATGTTGATCCCTTTGTAGAAAATGTTAACCATTTGTTGCTTGTTGAGATCATGAGTAGGGCACTTGTACTAAAGATCATTGTACCTATCCCAAGCTTGGTACAATGTTTCATCCCCATCTTGCTTGAAGTTGTGAATATCTTCAAGCTGTTTTGCCGTCCTTGAAGGAGGGCAATACCTTTGGATGAAGTGCTTCTTTAGGAGATTCCAAGTGTTTACCGTCCCTGCTGGTAACCCATCAATCCATCTCTTGGCTGCTCCGGTTAATGTCATTGGGAATACTCTGAGCATTATCGCATCATGAGATACTCCCGGAATGTTGAACAAACTAACAATGTAAAGAACATTGTCAATGTGTTCGTGAGCATCTTCCGTCTTGTTTCCTGAAAATGGGTCTTTCAGCAGTTCCCTTATGAATTGATTCTTGATTTCGAACTGAACGTCATCCCCAATAGCCGGCCTAACCAAACCAGGCCCTTGCTCTTCTCGTGTAAGAGCCAAGTACTCTTCAAGCGTGAGGTTGTCAATGTCGATTTCTGCCATGGTACCTGAAACTTGAAAATTATCGTGAGTACTGAAAATAAAATAAAACAAAAATTAAAATTAAAAACTTAAATAAAATCCTAATAGCTCCCCGGCAGCGGTGCTAAAAACTTGATGCAGGTTTTACCGACCAGGTTTTAATATTTATAAGTATCTCATTTACCTAAGGTCTACCTAATGCACTAACGGGCAGTGTACCCGGTCGTGTATGGTATAGCTAGTTGGTAAAGCCGAGGTCGTCCCAAGAGTTATGTGTGTGGAGTCTATCTAAGTTTTAGTGTCACGTGTGAAAGGGGTTTTATAAGTTGAAAGATTAATTAACTAGAAATGTAAATAACAAAACAAGTAAATAAAATAGAAGGAGATCAGTAAAGAGAGATAGTGCTAACCTAATTACTACTCTTGTTATTATTNCTAACGGGCAGTGTACCCGGTCGTGTATGGTATAGCTAGTTGGTAAAGCCGAGGTCGTCCCAAGAGTTATGTGTGTGGAGTCTATCTAAGTTTTAGTGTCACGTGTGAAAGGGGTTTTATAAGTTGAAAGATTAATTAACTAGAAATGTAAATAACAAAACAAGTAAATAAAATAGAAGGAGATCAGTAAAGAGAGATAGTGCTAACCTAATTACTACTCTTGTTATTATTATGATTAGTTTTCTATAAGTGCATCCTATCATATCGTCTGGGGGTTACATTCATTCAGGATCAGAGGGTTAAATCACCTAAATCTATCTTACACCTTGTCCTATCCACGACTATTGTAAAGCCGAGGGTTCATCGGGTGGCGTGAACCTACGAAGATGTAAGAGTCATTAAGTACCTCTACTAACATGGACAAGTCTAGCGAGATGTGGCATGGTCAGATCTTACACCCCCTCTAATTCCTTTAAGCTTATCGCATTGGTAGGTGGTCCTAGGGTTAATTCGCACATGTATGGTGATATTGCTATCACCAAGTCACATCCCTATCGGCTTGCTTCCTAGGGTTAATTCCAAAAGCCTTCAAGGAACAACCAACGCTCAACACTACGGGAACTAGAGTGTCCTAAGACTCGCCATGAAAGTATACAGACAATAGACAATAGATGCGTAGAAAACTAAATCATAACACTAACAATTTCATAACTAGGCTAACACCAAGAGGTGTTTAGCCACTCATATTCATATTTGCAGTAAAACAATGTTTGATTAATACAAATGTAAACATGAATCGAATACAAGACAAAGGAATGGATAAACTTATGATTGGTGTGTGAATCCTCCCTTGGAAATGACTTCTATGAGGCTAGAACTTCGTTCCTCCTGCTCCCTGAGTTTCTCCCAACTTCTGTGTGGTGAAAAGTGAATGAATAAACTCGGAATTAGGGCTGGTATTTATAGGCCCGACTTTGCTACGGCGTAGCTGATTGAGTTGCTACGCCGTAGCCTTTGTAAATCTGGACTACGCCGTAGCTTGATCAAGTGCTACGGGCGTAGTTTCTTCATTGGATGCTTCTACGGCGTAGTTGTTAGGGTTACTACGCCGTAACTTCTTCTTTGGCCTCGTTAGTTCTTCACTGCCTCAAATTGGGGTCTACGCCGTAGGTGGAGAGTTGCTACTCCGTAGTGCCCTTTAGTGGATTTCTACGCCGTAGTCATAGAGTGAGCTACGCTGTAGTCTTCATAAATCTTTGCTACGGCGTTGGTGGATGAACCTCTACGCCGTAGTTAGTGCAGAATCCATATTTTCCACGTATTTGCTCTTAAGTCCTTCCATTTCCGCGTTTGTTCGTTCTTTTACTCATCTTTACCCTGAAACCAAAATAGGAAGAAATAAGAGTATATATTCTTCATATGAATAGAAAAGATGAGCAATTTAGGTGGAAATTAACACTTAAATCATGGGTAAATTTGACGTTATCACACACATACAAGTGGTGGCTCTTATCTTTTCTTTGGAGATTTTTGGGGCTTTTTGGAGCATTTGAAGAGGAGAATAACATAATCCAATCCATCCAAACATCTTATCTTTTCATTGGTTAATTCTAAACTTTTGAACTTGATTATGATTTGTTTTGTTTTGATTGATTTTGTGTTTGGCTCACCCCATATGAGTGAGTAGTTTATTAGTGCTTGCTTAGATTAGATGTAGCTTGTGGTTGGATAATACAAACATGGTGTAATTGTGCAAAACCCATTTGGGGGTTTTTGATGAAATGAATGTTTTGATGTTTTCTTTATTCAAAGCTTGTGTTTATCAACTAATAGCTCTATGAATGATTGGATTAAGCTTGTAGACCAACTTCTTTTGAAAATCATTTGTATTTCACTAATTGTCTATGCTTAGTGAAAACCTTAATCTAGACCAAGATTGGGATTTGTTGGGGGTAAACTAATAGTTTTGGACATTGTTTAGTTGCACATGTGACCAGATGTGTGATTGAAACCTAATTATCAAACATTTTGTAGAATCAAAGATTGGTTTTAAAAGCATAATTTGAGGTGGTGTTTACAAAGACCCTTGTAGCACTTTCCAATAATTGTTAGGGGTAGAAGATGAAGACCCTCAAAGTCAAACCATATTTGTAACCCAAATCGCACAATTGCACTATGTTGAGTATTATCCAACCCAAGTGAAGTCTATCTAAGCAAGCATTCTTTTTAGTATATTGTTTCTCAAACTTTAATTTGTTTAGTGTTTTTAAAGTCTTTTCTTAGTTTAAATTACTTTAGTTTAGTTTTAATAGTTTACAAAAACAAAACAAAAACCCATTTCATAACTAAATATAAAACGAACATTAAGTATCTTGATTTGATTTTGGCTTCCTTGGGACGATAACACCGGTCCTTACTTTATTATATTACATATGATTGGTGCACTTGCCATTTATGTATAGTCTCTAGTTTGGTAATTTCTAAATTTTATTTTACAAGTATTAAAACGCACATCAGTAGGCTACCAAGCTATTTTTAATAATCATTTTGGTGAAATCAAGCCAGTTAACATGCAAGTATCTCGTAACTTGTCGTTATTAGATTTTAATTTAGACGTGTTAGGCTAATTCAGTGTCCAACAACCTTTAATTAGATTTGTATATAAAATAGCCTAAGTATACTAAAGTATTCACTTCAGCGTCGATGCGGTTCAGTGCCTGAAGAACAAGTCTCAAAGAAAATGATCAATTTAGTGAGGTTTGATAATAACTCACTAAAATGTCTGATCTCCTCAAACCATTGATACTATGAAAAGAATCTCAAATATCTAAAAGCCAAGAGGCGGGGAAAACCCTAAAACCAAAAAGGATAAAACAAGTCTTCGGGAGTCAGCACATTTCCAATAGCTGGTAGAAACAAGCTACAGTTATCAACATTGTTCCCTAAAGAAGAGTTTATCCGTTACCTAAAGTAAAAACATTTAATGCACTGCTCACCTACCTTTTAATGTTCGACACGTTTGAACAATAACTTCTAGAAAATCCTAATTCTCTGCTATAAAAGGAAATGTTTGTTATGAAGTAAATGATATATCTTGCAATTAATATGATAAGCATTCAAGAAAGCTTATACTCCTCCTTAAACATGGTCCCTGAACTTTGTTCAGAGTGATTGATAACTTCATACTTAACCACTTACTTGAGTTCGTGTTTAGGAGATCATCAAATTATTATTTAACTAAGATTCTTATTCGGCAAACAATATTTGTAAATTCTTTAATTCATTCTAATAATATTTTAAACATTAGAAAACTTATTGTGTGTAAATCTTTTTTAAATATGCATATAAGTTGTTCATATATAAAATTGTTTTAAATTACACCATATGCCATGAAAAGTGATCGGATAACTTGAGCTATACTTTACTTTACAATCACCTTAAAGGGATCACCAAAACGTATATTCTCAATAACGACTCTTGAAGATTTCCTTTGTTGTAGTACACTCAGTACAAAAGAAATAGTGTTTTTTTTTTTTTTTTTTTTTTTTTTTTTTTTTTTTTTTTTTTTTTTTTTTTTTTTTTTTTTTTTTTTTTTTTTTTTTTTAGATGGAACGTTGTGCTATTAGAATGACTTGTATTCTTTTCGTGATAATCAAATGCCCTCTTACGAACATTCTAATGAAGCAAAGGAGACTATATCTCTTGTTCATGTGACCTTGTCTTGTCCAAAAGCAGAAATACATCTGTTCATTTGGTACTATAAGGCTAATTAGAATTGTGTCATTTTGTATAAAACTCATGTGTGGGCTCATAACTATCCGCTAAATACAAAAACCTACTAGGCCCCTAATTGTTGCTTTGTTCTTTCTTTAGGAACCCGCCTCTCTGCCTTATGTCCCCTAAACCAAAAGAAAACATTTAATAAACCGAGATTCGTATTATTTCGACCATGAACATGTCTAGATTAGGAAATCTCGAAGAGAAATCTGAATTGACCTTAATAAACCGAGATTCGTATTATTTCTGCCATTAACATGTTTAGATTAGGAAATCTCGAACATAAATCTGAATTGACCTTCTTTCCCTTTTATCCATTAACTACCCGGTCGTGGCATTTGTATTCAAGTTATCACATTACCAAAGGGAATCCTAAAGCCTTTCCGTTTTGATTATTAATGAATCCCTTAGGAAGTATTATGATATGTATCCAAACGATTTATGGAATGAAACAACGAAATGATATGGTAAAACAATCATGAATCTGTTGAAAGTAGAGTTACACTCTAAATTGAATTACAAGGAGTTTTTACAATGAATATAGAATGAGAGATGGGAAAATCAACTAACCAGGAGAACTACAGTCGCTTCTAGAACTCTTTTTATTGATTAACTAATTTTCCGGCCTGGGTTCATGGACCCATGTTGACTCCCACCGGTTTGGACTCGTCTACTGGTCCAAATCTTATAAACCCTAATCTGAATTTGAACTTGCCTTCAGCTCCTGTACATGATCAAAATGGTACGAATTGGAAGGTAAGTGACATTGGTGATACGAATCTGAATTTGAATATTAGTACTATTGGAGGTTCTAATTTGGAAACGGCTGATTGTGGTGGTACGTCAATCATGGCTAATCGTAGTGGTAGTGGTGGG
Source organism: Artemisia annua (assembly GCA_014162995.1). Classification (NCBI taxonomy): domain Eukaryota; kingdom Viridiplantae; phylum Streptophyta; class Magnoliopsida; order Asterales; family Asteraceae; genus Artemisia; species Artemisia annua. The sequence continues at coordinate 279,497 of LBNU01031950.1, forward strand.
AGTTTGATTCATTAAAAACCACTAGTGATCCAAATCTGAACCCTAAGACCAACGTGTCAAGTGAGGGTGCTATTGACCCAAAACTTGCTCCTATTATTACAGATTGGACCGTTGATGATGGGGATGTTGATATGTCTACGCGAGTTGATATGAATGTGTACATGCCCTTGAAGAATGTTAATGTTGCAAGTGTTGCTTCTCAATGTGATGTGCATGTGCATGGGGAAAATGGTGTATCAACTAATAGTGGTAATGGTGGTATTGTAGCTAATCCAAAAGCTACTGAAACCATGCCTAATGTACGCATGGGGCCTCCCTCCTTTGCTAATATTGTGGATCCAGAATGCAAGAATAGGAAGGTTAATTTCAGGCCCTTGATCAGTGAAATGCGTGTGGAAAATCATGATACGATGTTACCTAAGGCTATTATGGAGAGTGTTTTGAGCAGGTATGGAAAATACTCTTGTTGGGTATTTCGTTGGTAAGACATTGCATTTTCAATTGTTATAAACTATGTTACCAATACGTGAGGTAAGTTTGTGTTGAAAAAGCTTATGAAGAATGATGCTCGTGTTTACCTTTTTAAATTTGATTCGAATGAGGGTGTGGATCGTGTACTTCAAAGTGGCCCTTTGTTGATCCGAAAATCGCCACTCATCCTTAAAAAATGGAATTCGAAGGTGCCCCTTACAAAAAATGAGGTAACTAAGGTTCCGGTTTGGATTAAATTACATAATGTTCCCTTAGTTGCGTATTCAGAAGACGGTTTGAGCTTAATAGCTACTCAAGTAGGTAAACCTATTATGTTAAATGCGTTTACAAGCTCAATGTGTATTGATTCGTAGGGACGTATTAGTTTTGATCGTGCTATTGTTGAACTTAGTGCGGAGTCTGTTTTGAAAAGTGAAGTTAGTATGGCTATTCCTAATGAGGATGATAGTGGTTATACTATAGAGATCATCAAAGTTGAATATGAATGGACGCCTTCTCATTGTGATGTGTGTAAAATTTTTGGGCACGATCATATCAATTGTCGAAAAAGTGTTAAGGAGGTTGTTCATAGTGATATTAATGTGGCTTCTAAAGCTTCTAATACTTTGGAAGAAACTGATGATGGTTTTACTGAGGTTCAGAATTGTAAGGATAAGGGCAAGAAGATGAGGGTTCAAATGCCTCAGAAAAAGCCATTTCATGGTATTGATGTGGGTAAAGGGGCTAAATTTACCCCTTAAAAACCTAAGCAGGTGTATGTAGCTGTGTCAAAGAAGCTGGATGCTACTAAGAAGAAGATCGCTAAAGAGGCAAGTACGAGTGGGACGACAGTTACTACATCTAACCCATTTGCTGCTCTTGATATGGCCGATACTGATTAGAGTAGCATTCCTTGTACTACTCCTATTGTTGAGAAAATTGGGAAGCTTGAAAAGCTAATTATTGATAGGAAAGCTACTCTTATGGATGATGATGGTAATCCTTTAAGTAAGGTTGATTATCCGGGTGATCATGTTGAGAATGGTATTCCTTGTACTAAGTGTTTTCTCTAAGGACGGGGCTGACTTGGGGTCTGGTAGTAATAAGGAAGCTAAGGTGGATGGGTTTCAAAGGACCGGTAAGGAGTCACAAGATCAACTTGTAAGTGATTTGAAAAGGAAGGAACAGATTGAGGCTAATAAGCCTAGTACTTCTTCTTCTCCGTATACTTCTTCTACTAAGGTGAGTAACCCATTTTCCAAGGTGGCGGATGTGGATGTTTTTTACAGTGATGATGAGGAGATGCTTGAGCCGGATAATCCTATGGCTAATTTTCTTGCATCGACAGGTGGTGGTCACGAGCTTGAAGATTACTATGATGACTATGTGGATCAGGTCTACGATTTACCTGGGCATTGGATGCTTTTTGTGACCTGTATGATATCAAGCTTCAAAGTCGTGGTAGGAAGTGATTTTGTTTTTGGTTGGTGTCAAATGTAATCTAGTGAGTAGTGGTTGTTTTCTTGTTTAAAGGATAGAAAGTGTCTTGTTATGTAAGCTTTTCCGCCTATGTAACGGGCTTAGATATGGGACTTCACCCATATCCTTTGTACTTCAAATTTTTTTGGTGTAATTATTTACCTGGGAAACCCTATACCNAAAACTCTACAATTGCATTTTAGGTGACTTATTTTGTCATGTATGATGCTAGTCAACACCCGTAAGGCGAACTCAAATAATGTAATGTAAGTTGATAATCAAAGTTTTATACGAGGGTGTGATGTGCAATCGCCCATATGGCCTCAGAATATATAATCAATATTTTGGGGTAACAAAACTGACTTCCGAAAAAATTGTTGGCAAATTATGATTCTATCTACTCATTATTTGTTAAACTCTACTCCAAATGGGTTTGATGATGATTTCAAAACAAAAATTGTAGCTAGATTTTTTTTAAAATTATTATTTCAAAAGTCGGTATGGTATATCTTCGGTTCATCATATTTTGTTGTCAAATAAGTTTTTACACAAAGCATTTGTTAACTCATCTATGGGCATTGTAGGTTATTATGTCTTCATAAACAAAAGTACCCAAATTATTTGGAAGGGGACAAAATATGATTTTGGTTCGACTAATTTAAAGACAAGGGTCGGGATTCTATAGAAATTGATGAAATGTTAAAAGGTATAAAAGGTTATGTGAAAGTGACAAGTGTTCCTCATTTTCTTTTCTTCCGGCCCCCTCCCTTTTCCTTCCTTTTTTTTTTCCATTTTTTCTCCCAACGTACGATCCAGTTATAAAAACATTAAGATATGATGAACATCAACTTTTACATATATAAAAAAAATGAATAACAGTCAAACTAATGATTAACATTTGAATATTGATAAACATTTTCAACTGATGAACATTCTGGCAGAATATTCATTCTGTATAGATGAACACGTATTGATTACATAAAAAAACTGATGAACATTGATGAACACGTATCGATGAACATTTGTATTGATGAACTAATGAACACAAATTGATGACATAGAAAAAAACTAATGAACTGATGAACACGTATTGTAGATTCGAAGTTTTATTCATCACAATTTTGATTTTTTAAAGAAATATTGAAGACTTTATGAATTACTAAAATATTTAAATTCTAATTAACACCTTTAAATCTAAAATCAAATTTCTTCATTAAGACATTTCATCGAACACCTGGGTATTTTTATGAACACGTGATTTTTTTTTTTGAAAATTTATAAGAAAAACTTTATAAAAACAAAAAAGATGGAGAATTAATGTTAATAAAAGATTTATTGATTAAGAATCACCATAAAAATTTGAAAATTTTGATGAAAAACTTGAGAGAACTAGGGGTGTTCACAGGGCGGTTCGGTTTGGTTAGTGGAAGATATATACTATCCATCGCGAGACGGGTAATTCATTTTACTAGCCAAAACCGAACCGTACTAAGCGGGTAACCAGACACGCGAGTAACCGAAATGAGTGGTTACCCATGGTTCAGTCACAGTTAACCATCTTAGACTTTTAATCGAGTTTAACGTATGAACAATAACATGTTCTATAACCTAAAATGTCATTTTTAGTAAAATTAAAAAAACATTAAATAGATTAAAGTTATTCGGTCACGATAATTCCATTCAAATAAGCATAAGTAACGTATTAACAAAAAATATTTGTTCGACATTTATAGGTTACGACCACATTAAGCAATTTTCACATATAAATATTTAGCGTATGTTCACACTAGGAACAAAAAAGTCGTTATAGGATAGAAGTAGTGCAATAATATCAAATGTTTTATAATTATTTGAATATTTAGTTAAAGACCTTCAAGTATATTATACACAGTTTGGTTCAGTTAACTGCATATATCTAAAACTAAAAACGTAACCTAACCATGATAAGCAGGTTTTTTCGGTTTCAGTTTTTTTCTGTTTCGATTTCTTCGGTTTCGGGTTTTTCGGTTCCAGATTGAACGGTTCGGCTTGGTTTGTCGGTTTCTCAGGTTTTTTGAACACCCCTAGAGAGAACCACAATTTAACAAGTGTAGAAAGTCACTCATCATCTGACAAGCGTCCCCCACCTATTTTATTTAAAAAATCCGCATAGGGGCAAAATTGTAAAATTATCCGTTTTTTCTTTTCCACCTCAAATTTCAAACGCACATATCTTTTAAACGATAAACTTTTAGAAAAAATCGATTTCACTATAATTTTTAAAATTTAATTCTCTTTAATTTGGTATAAATCTTGTTAATTATTTCAAACTTTTTTTTTTTTTACATATTCAATGGTTTTTGATTTTCTTGATGTTTTTGGTATTTTTGACCGTATTTTTTATCTTTAAATCTATCAAATCATGATAAACTTAAAACACGAAAGTTGTAGATTTTAGTTCACTTTTTACCCAGAAATTTGAATCACTCAAATTAGATATGATATGAGTGAGATATCGCATGTTAAAGATGACGTTTTAGTCATATTTGTTGCACACAAGGTGTTTGATAAAATGTCTAGCTTAGATTTTTAGTGTTAAAATTACGTTAAATGCACTAATTTTTGTACCACAACGCATCACTAATTGTTTTATTAATATAAGATTCAAAAAGTATTTTTTTAAATTATCTTTTCGTTCCATAATTATCAATTTTATTATATGTTTATTAGTTTACTTATTTCAATATATCAGTTAATGAAGAAGTTCTTTTTATATATAATTTGTTTATCACCCTCACCTTTGTTCACCATCTTTCACCACCAAAATCCAACCGCCGAATATAGAGGCAATGTTTACCCAGGAATCGCACATCAATAAAAAAATGACTGGGTATAACTAGACGATTTTCAGAGTCTAAACCGCAAATCAAAATTTGGCATTGCATACCAGAAGACAAGAACCGGTGCAGAAAATAGAGAAAAGTACCATGGATAAAATAAACATCTAGCTATTGATTTCATAAACTTGAATGTAAGCTATCTGACCATTCCTTACAAAACTGTATACAACACTGAACATACATCTAGATATAAAGTTACATATCTTACCAAAAATGCACACTATGTCAAACAGGCAACAAGAAACAAAGTTCTTATTGGTCCTGCTTTGCGCTTGCATTCTCAACGGATTTCTTGATCTCAGTTTGAACATTAGGCAAAGTCACATCTTCTTTAACTTGTTTTTCTGATGTATGTTGAACAATCTTAAATTTAGCTGATATAGCAGCAACTTCATCTTAAATTGAAGAAGATGGCTTCAAACTATCTACTCCAGGTGAAAATGACGTGATTGAAACCAACTTTAAATGCTTCCATTTGTCGTGTGATACCAGTCTTGACAGTAGCAGGCACTACAAGGGAAACATACTCCTCCAGATTGTTTATATTGACCTGCACATTTCCAAAAAAGAACCATATGAACAAAAGAAACTAATACAGAACAATAACCGATGAACAATATTTTGATGATAAAAAAACATGATGAATAATAACTGACACTAGTTTTTTCAGATGTTCATCAGTTAATGCTTTTTTGTTATCATAGGTTCATCGGTTTATTTATTTTAGCTATTATCTTTTCATAGGTTCACCAGTTAGTTTATTTGTGTTTATTTGTGTTATTATAGGTTATGTTATCATAGGTTCACCAGTTAGCTATTGGTTCATCAGTTATTGACTTTTAGCTATTATGTTATCATATGTTCATCAGTTAGCTATTGGTTCATCAGTTATTGACTTTTAGCTATTATGTTATCATAGGTTCATCAGTTAGTTTATGCTTATTCGTGAAATATTAGCTAAATAATAATTTTACAAAAAATACAAATTAACTTTGTCAGAAACAAAGACACTGCTCCTAAATCAGTAATTATTTCTTTGCTCCCGTTACATAACAAATAACTGATGAACCAAAACTTTAGCTACAAGCAAACAATGTACATGCTGAAAATAAACACCAACGCATAAATAACAACAACTGATGAACCAAAATAGATCACCTTCATCATACCCAAATACACTATTCATAAACAACGCATAAACAACAACAACTGATGAACCAAAACAGATCACATTTATCATACCCAAATACACTATTCATAAACAACAACTGATGAACATAACAAAAATACTGATGAACAATTTTTTCTAAATGTGATTTACTTTTAATATACTAATGAACATGATGAACAACACCTTATACTAACTGATGAAAAAATAATGGTTGATGATAAAAAAGATGATGAACAACAACTGATGAACAAAACAAAAACAGTTGAAGAATAAAACATAACACATCACAATAATTGATGAACCAAAATATGATGAACAAGAACTGATGAACAAAACAATAATTTTTGATTAAATGAACAAAATACCCAAGAACATTTTTTTAAACATATTATACTGAGCAAAAATACTGATGAACATAACAAAAATACTGATAAAAATCAATTTTTTTTTTTATCAATTTGACAAAATAACAAATAAGAATCAAAACTTTTTATCAATTTGAAAAAAAAAATCAATTTTTTTTGTTTTTTTTTTTTTTTTTTTTTTTTTTTTTTTTTTTTTTTTTTTATTTTTAAAAAAAAAAAAAAAAAAAAAAATTTTTTTTTTTATAAAAATTATTTTTTTTTTTAAATTTTTTTTTTTTATCAATTTGACAAAAAACAAATAAAAATAAAAACTTTTTTTTTAATAAAAATCATTTTTTTTGTTAAACTCTAATTTTTTATGAATAAAGTAAGTGTAAATCGAGTAATTGACAAATAATCGAAGAACTTACGATTAGGATTCATCTTTTCAAGTAGATTATCAGAGATTTTGATCGAAAATTAGGATTATCAGAGATTTTGATCGAAACCCTAAAATTTTCCCCAATTTTTAGTGAGAGAATTGAGAGGGAATGAGTTTTTTAGGAGTGAATAATGTAGAGAGAGAAACCAGAGATTGTGTGTGAGTGGAGGGAAGGTGATTAGACCGGTTTTGTTTCTTGAATTACAATTTTACCCCTTTTTATTCATAGACATGCGTATTTTTTTTTTATTTAAATCCCGACCGTGAGATTCTATTTGGTAGTTGATAGTCATGATCGGACGGTGTGATTTACTTTTTAGACTTTGTAGATTGGTGCACCTTTGCAAGGGATCCCAACTCAAGGTGAAGAATTGATGAGTTTAGGTTTATTGATCTTAGTTTAAAAGAAAAAGTTGAGAAAAATTAAAGAAATCTACCGTGAAATTGAAGTTATCAGATTTCGAATTAAAAGAATTATATTTTGAATTGATATAATTAAATCACGAATTGAACTAATTAAATATACTATTTCAGTATCATATCATGGATGAAGAAATTAAAATGAAAAAAGAATGTTCGTTAGCACGTCAATCAGTGGAGACTTTTAAGACTTATTATTGGGTTAAAACTTTTTATTTGATTGCATACTTTAAAGACAATTTGACATTAAATTATTGGACATTTCCTATTATTGGTTGTATTCTACTTTCATATGTATTTCACATGCTCAATGGGTCCTTATTGTCTTTTGGCTACGTTCAGGTACTCTTCTCCGGTCTTCATAGGTCAGTCAAACCATATGTTTCAATGCATGCTACACGAAGCTTTCATGCCTTGTTTGGAAGTGTTCATTTGTGCATGTTGGCATGGCTTGTCTCACTGTTTACTAGTGAGTAAACTTTTTATAATTCTATACCTTCCTTGTCTTGTATTTCTTTTCTTTAGTTCAAGTTTTGGTATTCCTATATAGTATTATCAGTTAATCCACAAGAGGCGTACAGTCGCATTAGGTTGTAACTTTGATTCGGGTCTAGGTAGTCGCATTATTAACTTAGATGCAGATTGGTGAATGGTGGAGTAACATCCTTCGGTAGTAGATTAATATATTAGGGTTCTACTATTTGATTATGAACATATATAATGTGATGTAGAATTATTCTTGTAAACAAAATCAAATAAATTGACATAATAGATTCAGGATATTTATATTTTTATTGGTGTGTGATCTTGGTTCAAGAGGTTCTTTTTATTTGATACGAGTTTGACGTTTTGGGACGCTCGTCATCAACAATCCAAGATTTAGACATAGCCTTTATGTTAGGAAGGCAATATCTCTATAGTGCGGAATTACCAACAGCTTTATGTTTGGAAGGCAATATCTCTATCGTGTGGCAACTAGCAACAAGCGACTAGCGGTGCAAATATAATTTTTGTTTGGTAACAAGCAACTAGCAGTTTATTCGTGTGTAACCCTCTCATTTAAAACGAAACATCAAGAAGCATTTAGATCTGGCGCGTTTTGGCTCTCAAATTACATATATGCCCCTTTTATTTATTTAAAGAATTTTTATGATAATGTGTATATGTCTTTATGTCATTTAACACTTTATAATCACAGCTACAATTTGGTTACTAAACATATTTACGTTACCAAACATTTTTTTTAATAAACATCTACTGCTACTGCTACTGCTACTGCTACTGCTACTGCTATTGCTACTGCTTGTTGCTATTGTTTTCTTCTGCTACTCTATATGTGTGTTTTATTTTTTTTCCTTGACTAATGCCTTTGTGTGTTCGGATTATTATTGTGTGGCATTACTAACTCCTCTATCGGAAGAATTTCAGTGACGATGCTTTCGTTAAAAGGTTAAATGAATTTTTAAAGATGGAGGATTTGAATCATTAAGAACGATTTTGATTTGTCAGATCAGGGGACGAACGAGTTGTAGAGGAAAATCACACAGATTTCTTAAATTTGGTCGGGTAATAGGTGTGAGATAAGACCCCATTTTTTTTACCCATGTTGAGGACATAACTTTTTCTTTTGAATTGTAACAATATTAGTTTTGACATGAAGTCCCACCTGAGAGGAGAGAATGAGGACACCATTGAAAAAGGGGTCAACCATATTGCGCAGAGTGGTACAAAGATCCAAAGAACAAGTGATCGGTGTCGAAGTATCGGTAAAAAATAAACCTAATTGCCTTATACTAGATATGGCGTTACGTAGTAATTATGACGCCGTCCCAATGCCTTTTGGTGACACTTTTCCCGATGTTGTCGTTTTCTTCGTTTTTCTATCTAATCGATTCCGAAACACGCCATTTTTTAGCATTTGCTTTCCAAGTACGTAAAACTCAAATAGAAACGACTTAAGATAATAAATGATCGAATAAGCACGGATTTAGAGGCTAAATGACCTCTTAACAACGTATAAAATTACAACTCAGCACTAGTATTACCCCAACTAAAGAAATATCATTCTTCTTACGGGGTCCTTACCATTCTACACGGGAAACCGAGAATCCGACCATCACCACTCGACTTATACCCACTTTTTGTATCATACGCAAACATGGCGCCATACATGGGACATGCCACGAATAAGCTCGTTTTGCTCTTTCTCATCTCGATCTACTAACGATGATACTCCACTTTTTCCAAGTTCTAAAATATCATCTTTTGTGGTTTTGTGAACTTGTTTAAAAAAAAAAAAAAAAAAAAAAAAAATCATTTAAAATAATTTTATTATTCAGCCATGACCATAATTATTTGCTATTAGAATATATTGTCATCATTTGATTGAATAATCGATATATTGGCAATAAAACATGTCCTAGACTAAACAAAATGGTGTAGAAAGTTCGCCCTGGTCAAACATGACCTGAGAACATGGCCTAGCTTTCTAACCTTGCTTCGTAACCTAGCTTCATAGCCTGGGAAAATGACCTACCTTGCTTTCCACCCTTGCTTCATGACCTGAGAACATGGCATGGCTTTATTGCATTGCTTCTTACCCTTGCTTCATGACCTAGCTTCATAGCCTGGGAACATGGCCTACCTTTCTAGCCTTGCTTACCAACCTTACCTTCTATCCTTAATTCAGGACCTAGCTTCATAACTTTGCTTCATAACCTGAAAACGTGGTCTGACGTGCCATTACTTGTATATATGGCCTCAAATGGCCTGGCACGACCTCAATTTGCCAAGTACGGCTTAAACACGACTTTGTACGGCATGATATGGCCTCAAACGGCCTAGTATGACCTGAAATGGCCCAACATGGTCTGATACTGCCTGGTACGTCTTAAACACGAACTGGTATGGCTTAAATGTGACCTGATACAGCCTCAAACGGCCTAATATGGCTTAAACACTACTTAAATGTGGCCTGAAACGGCTTGAACGTGGCCTAAAACAGCCTAACGTCATCTAAAACAGCCTAAACATTGCCTGAAACGTCTTGAACATGGTCTGATATGGCCTCAGACGACCTAGTACGGCCTGAACGTAGCCTGAAATGGTCCAATGTGGTCTTATTTGGCCTGAACATGGGTTGAAATGGCCTCAAACATCCTGTTACGGCTCGAACGTGGTCTAATACAGCTTCAACATGACCTGGCATAGCCAGAAGCAGCCTCAAACGGCATAACCTCGACGCCAAGTGCCTAAACATTAGCCATAAATGCATAACCTCGGCCCTAAGTGCCTAACATTAGCCTCAAATGGTTCAACCTTGGCCCTAAGTTTCTAACATTAGCCTCAAATGGTGCAACCTTGGCCCCAAGTGCCTTACATCACCCTCAAATGATGCAACCTTGGCCCCAAGTGCCTTACATCAGCCTCAAACGGCTTAATGTCGGCCCTAAGTGCCTTACATTAGCCTTAAGTGGCTCAATCTCGGCCCCAAGTGCTTTACATCAGCCTAAAACAACTTAACCTTGCCCCTAAGTGCTTTACTGATGCGAGAATTGTAACCCTCGCAAAAGGTTTTACAATCCTCTAGGCAGTGTACCTAACCGTTGTAGTGTAGTATAGGTAAGTCCGTGGGATTGATCATTCTCTAAGAGAATAGTGTCGTTAGGTCAAGATGTAAGACGAGATAGGTCTAGAGGTGAGGGATGATTCTTTTTGTGTTTTTATGTTTTTTTCAGAAAGCAAGTAGAATATCTTTGTTTTGAAGGAGTTGGTGGAATTAGTTGCTAGTCAACTAACCCAAAAACTACTTAATATTTATAAAACTAATTAAAACAGAAAAGAAAAGTGGTGACTACTTATGAGAGAAAAGCCTGTTTACTTAGACATAATTACTCCCTAGTTATCTCCTACTGATTTGTTGAATTGTCACGTCCTTGTTTTAGTTAAAGCGCTATATTCCTTAATATTTGTCGTGGGGAGGTGCTGAAGTCCCCAACTCTATGAATTTTAGTCTCCCCTAAATACCTTAAAGTCTATTAAGTTACCCAGGATCTACAAGCCGCAATTAACGCAATAAATACAACGAGAAAAACCAATAGTGCACTCTACGGTTGCGTTTCTAAGACGTTCAAGCTAGTTTCATATAAGAGGTCAGCCAGTCTTCTTAGCCTAACACGAGGCAATCAACTCAACAAGAGACAACAAATCAATATTCAATAACTAGGTTTCACTAGATCTAAGCAAACACAAATAAACTTAAGCAACCATGTTAAAGCAAAGAAAAGATAAACAAATAATCAAACGATATATAGTCATAACAAATGATTAAAGGGATAACTTATCTTTATTGAAACATGAAGTTCAAAGGCTGTAAAAGCCTTACAATGGCAGTAAAAATCGTCTAGGGTTTTCTCTCCAAAAGTGTTACATGAATTAAAGAAAAAATTCGAAAGTATATATAGATTTACAATAGTGACGGCGTCACCTTATAAGTAGTGATGCCGTCAGCTCGCTGTGTTAGGGTTTTGTCTTGTGCAAGTTGCCGCCATGATAGCGTCACGTTATAAACTCTGACGCCGTCCCTTGTTGCCTTAATACGTGACGCCCTTCTCCATTTACACCTGACGCCGTCAAGTTGTAATGTGTTCCAAGATCTCTGAAGCGAATATGTGTAAAATTCTTTTAGCTTAAGATAACAAGTGATGGCGTCACGTTGTATCATGTGACGCCGTCAGTCTTCCTTTTCTGACGGTGTTTCGCGACTTTGTCGTTTTCTTCACTTTTTCGTCCAAATACGTCCAAAAAGTGCCGATTTCCAGATTTCTCGTCCCAACTACCTAAAATACAAAAAGAAACGATTTGAGGCAATATTTGACCATATTTATTCGATTTTGGGATTAAATGACCCCTTAAAATGGTAACAAATAAATCCTTATCCCTTACATTAGCCTCAAACGGCTTAACCTCGGCCCCAAGTGCCCAAACATCAGCCTCAAATGGCTCAAGCTCGGCCCCAAGTGCCTTAAATCATCCTTAAATGGCTTAACATCGGCCCCAAGTGCCTAATATTATCCTCAAATGGCTGAATCTCGGCCACAAGTGCTTTACATCAGCCTCAAACGGCTTAGTCTCGGACTTGACCGGCCTAACATCAGGCTTAAATGCCATCAGGCTCAAACGCCGTCAAGCTCGAATGCCATCAGGCTACTATGCCATTTGGCTCATACGCCATTATGTTTAAACAACATCACGCTCATACACCATTGTGTTTAAATAACAATCATTTACGACTATTCATACAAACAACATCTACTTAAATGTAAATTAGCTTTATGAACATGCTCATTAGAAAAGGTGCCTACGGGTCAAACAAACCGGACGAACAAACAGTTAGCCCAAATAAACCTTAAACGAAGCTTTATGTCTTATTATATATAAAGATGCAACCATCATTCTAGGTATTGGACAAACAAATTGCCTTGAGAGCGAGTTGCTTGTAGATAGCTAGTCGGTAGTACCAGGTATAGCACTTCAAATAAAAAACACAAGTACTTGTTATCCGAAAATCAAAGTTAAATCAAACTTTCGATTATGAATACTATAACAAACTGACTACATATATCCACCCTACATATTCTTCATGTTCAACTAATCGCTAAACATAAGAATACAACACATACTATAAATTGGCTTACCACCAATTTCATTAAGAGCTCAAGGCAACAAAGACCTAGATAAAACAACAAAACCCAGGACTGCATCAGCCTGGTAAAACACAAATAAAAGTATCCAAGGTAAACCAACCTGGCTATCACACAAAACCCTAGATACCATGCCTGGTAACTACAAAAACAATAGAGTGAGCATTAGTTATATTAAAATACCTAAATGAAAACACTTGGTTAAACAAGATGAGCACAGTTAGTTGACATAGCCTCGTTTCACTACAAAGCCACAAACACATTAACTAAACGTTAATTCTATTACAAGATCAAGGACAAACAATACCCTAATCAATTAAAAGCCTACGCCAAAACATATCTAGCATACATCATCAGTCAAAACTTTCTTAAAAATATGTTAAAACTATTTTTGAAAACCCTAAGTAACCAAAAGAAAATCACAAGATAATAAGATTACTTAATGAACAAGAAAATCTTATCCAAGTTTACCTGAAAAAGAAAATATTATCCAAGTTTACCAAACACCCTAGAGGGTCGAATATGTATGTCCTCTAGGGTTTTACAAAAATTGTGCAGACTAAAACCCTAGTTGTAAATCTACTAAGCAATTATATAACATAACAGTAACACATTAAGGGTGTTTAGAAAACTTACTTGGTTATCCTGTTGTTAGTAAGCTTCTCTAACCAAATCAGTTGCACGGAACACCTTCTTGAACTTCTTGCTGTCTCACGAACATTTCTAGGGTTTATTAGGGATTATCACCTTTAGGGTTGCGTCACGTATCACCTTTGGTAAAAGGGGATCACCCTAGTAAATATATTACTCCAAAAAATATTTAAGTACAATGGATGAGAGTGAATCTCTCATCTCGCCCCGTTACATGGGCATAAAACAACACCTATTGTGAAACAACCAAAACACTACATAAGAAATACATGCCAATCTTATGACCTACTGATGATGCTCGAATTATACATATTTTATATAGTATTATTTGTTAGTTTCTATATGATTCATAAGGACTTTCGATACTTAATTGCATGAAAATACGTTGCAGGTCCTCTAGACAAAGATCTTCACTAGCCAAGACAAAATGTGCAAATTCAAGATAATCTTATGATAAAGCCTATTCCAGGACATAAGAGCGCCGAGCTTTTATCTTAAGTACGCCGATTACGGGGGCAAGAATAAAACCATATAATCTAAGTCAAGTCAAGCAAAGCACGCCAATTTTATATCTCAAGCACGCCGACCTTCAGCCACTATTAATGACCCTTTGGCCCCAAGAAAACTCTTGAAGGTCGCCGTTGTTTATTACCAAGTGCGCCAATATTCTATGAGAAACACGTCGATCTTTTGTTCATCAGCGGCGTACTTCAGTGCCTGGCCAGTAAGCCTCTGCCTATAAATAGAGCCTCATTTCGCCTCATTTTACACACCAACACTCCTCCCAACAACCAACAAAGCTCTGATAAACATCCATCTCGTGTTCCAATCATTGGGGTGATAGAAATTAAGTCAAAGTTCTAAAAGCGTTGTAATACTATCTCGATATTAATTGTGGTGATCGCTAGTGACGGTAGCTTCTTCATTACATTAATTCAGAAAGTATGTTGATCATTTCGAATGATATTACCACTGTAAGCATGATTACTAAAGCCATGTTAGGCTAAACTCCTTATGGTTGCTTGGATATGTTAATATAATAAAGTGTTTGGTTATGGTTATGATCTCTTGTTGATTTCTTGTTTATGTCGCAACTTTGCTGTGTTCTAAACTTATCACTATTGTTTATCTCTTTGATTATAATTACTACTTGAAAAGGGTCGAAAGATTTGGCTAGTATTTTATGATTTTCAACATATATCTATGTATGTTGATCAATTGAAGGAGAAATCGCTTTTGTATTGAAATAAACAATAAGAGTTTGAAATATTGCAACTAGTACTTAGACTTGTTAACCACTCGTTTAAATACTATCAGACATAAGTCTTGAATCACAAACATCAACTGATGAAACGTTATTTTGACAAAAACAACTTATCATTTGTTAAGAGCCATTGAGATCATTATCATATTCCATTACTGAGTTATAAGAACTATCCAAGTAATCATATCTGTCTCATATTTGAATTTCAAAACAACTGCTTAAGTCTTCTAAATTATCTTGATTAGTTAATTGATACATAAGAGCAAAATCTCAGTCTCTGTGGAATGACCTGGTCTTACCAAAACTCTTTACTATAAACGAGGGTTATACTTTTACCTGTGTGTTTTGAGTAATAAGGAAATCGGTAAAATTAGTTTAATAAATATAAAGCTTTCGAAACACATCAAAGTTTTTGGCGCCGCTGCCGGGGACTGGTAGTTGCTCTCTTATTAATTGTTTAATCATTTTTAGTTGCATTTAGATTACTTCTCTGTGTTACATTGCAAAAAATTATCCAGTCTGTCCTAAATAACCACCGGTTTTCAACTGAGACCGTCGCTTTTGCACCACGATTACGGCAATTTTTTTCACAAAAACGCCGCTTTTCTGGAAAACTAAAATTCAAAAATTCAAACTTCAACCCAGAAACACGCTGCACTTATCACCTAAGCACGCCGTGTTTATTACCTCAGAGACTGAAAATTAATTCATCCGAATTGAATTTCAGTTGTTCCAACCCTCATAAATCTAATATTGGATGGTCACACGATTATCCAGCGCAGAACTGATTAGTCCTTTACCTGAACCTGAAAGAACAATCAATCAAAGACGTAGACGAAACAAAAGAGTACCAATATCACAAAAAGACTTAAGACCCGAAACTCCTAAAGAGGTAGTCCCATCTGTTGACGATCTCTCTCTTTATCGATTCTTTATCAAATTCATCAACCTTCACGATCCTATGGACGAAACTGACAATGAACCTATGTGGGCAAATGAACGAACAGTTGCTCCCACTCCTGGTCCCGCAATAACTCTACCCAACACTGCTAATGAGTTTGCCATCAAAGGAAACCATCTTACCCTTGTTAAAGGAAATCAATTTGATGGTAGAACAAAAACTGATCCACACACACACATTCACGAATTCCTTGGAATTTGTGAAATGTTCAGATACGGAGAAACTGAGAATGAAGCCGTCCGGCTTATGATGTTTCCATTATCCCTAACCGGAGAAGCAAAAACCTGGTTAGATGAACTCGACGAAGGAACCATAGCAACATGGGATGAACTTCGTACCGCTTTTATAAGTCGATTCTTTCCCCCAGCCTTATTTGACCGACTTCTCGGTGAAATTCGTGCCTTTTCTCAACAAGATCGAGAAACTCTGACCGAATCATGGTTACGAATGAAAGAAATGCTCAGGAATTGTCATGGACATGGTCTAAGTAAAGGAAATATAATTAAAATCTTTTACCATGGACTTGACGAGAGTACTCAAGAAGCTTTAAACGCTGCTGCAGGAGGAATTTTCCTGTACAAAACACCAAATCAAGCCTATCAACTACTCGAAGACAAAGTCTTACTCAAACATGATTGGGCTAAAAACCAAAAAACCAAATCCGCTCTTCGTAAAACTGTTGCTTTCGCCGATGAAGGCGGTAGTATTTCTGATACTAACAAAATTATGGCTCGAATGGATGCCATGGCCATCAAAATGGATGCTCAGTATAAGGAAATGAAAGAGAAACGTGAATCTTGCAACAATTATGGTGGAAATCATTCAACCGCAAATTGCAATGATGATGACACACCTATGTTTCGAGAAGAAGAAGCCAAATTCATGCAAACATTTAGACGATCTCGTTTTTATAATGATTATCATAGCCGATATAATGACAAATGGCGTTCTAATGATAGACCCGATTATAATCGTGATCAACCTCGATCATATTCTGAAGAAAAACCCGATATCCAAAAACAACTGAGTGAATTCATTAAGTCACAACAATCAACGAACACATTCGTTAGAAACACTTTCAATGATCTCAAAGATAGACTTGAATCCACCACAAGAAATCACCAAGCTTCTATCCAAAATCTAGAAGAAAATTCGAAAGACTCGCTGAAAAACAATCTAATAGACCACCAGGATCCCTTCCCAGTAACACTACACCTAACCCAAGAAATAGTAACTCTAAACCTTACCAACCACCACCAGCTCGTCATGAGCATGTGAATGCCATAACAACTAGACATGGTACCTGATATGAACCACCCCCTAATCCTAGTCAAACACAACCTTCTTTTGAAATTGATAGTGAGGAAGAAGATGAACCATCACCTCAGAAAAAGACCAAAACGAAAGAAATTCTTGAAACACCTGTTTTGAATCCATACAAACCAAAAATACCATACCCACAACGTCTTAGAAAAGAGAAAATGGAAGCTCAATATGGGAAGTTCCTAGATATGATTCGAGCTGTTCGAATCAACGTTCCATTAATCGATGTTATTGCCGGAATGCCAAACTATGGTAAATTTCTTAAAGAACTTGTTAGTAACAAAAACAAAATAGAACAAATATCCGCAGCCTTTCTAAGCAATTAATCTTCTGCAATAATCTAGAAAAGAGAAAATGGAAGCTCAATATGGGAAGTTCCTAGACATGATTCGAGCTGTTCGAATCAACGTTCCATTAATCGATGTTATTGCTGGAATGCCAAACTATGGTAAATTTCTTAAAGAACTTGGTAGTAACAAAAACAAAATAGAACAAATATCCGCAACCTTTCTAAGCAATGAATCTTCTGCAATAATCCAAAATAAAGTTCCACCAAAATTAGGAGATCCCGGAAGTTTTCTAATTCCGTGTAATTTTGGTAAAACATTCTCTTGTAATGCTTTAGCTGATCTTGGCGCAAGTATCAATCTCATGCCATATTCTCTCTATGCTAAAATTTCTCTAGAAACCCTCAAACCTACGAAAATGAGTGTTCGACTAGCCGATCGATCTTTTCAATACCCGGTTGGAATAGCAGAAAATATGCTAGTCGAAGTTGGCAAATTCACCTTTCCTGTTGACTTCGTTATTTTAGAAATGGAGGAAGACAGCAAAGTTCCTCTAATTCTAGGAAGACCATTCTTACACACAGCTGACGCAATAATAAAAGTTAAACAAAGAAAACTAAATTTAGGAATTGGAGATGAAAGATTATCTTTCTTGATTGATTCAGCCATGAAACATTCCTACTCTAATGATGACACATGTTTTAGCATAGACGTCATTGACGAAATTCTCGAGGAGGATTTTGACAATTTGCTAAACGAAGGAGTAGATATTCTTCACTCAATTCAAGGAACAATTCTCGAAGAGAAACTCTATGCTGAGTTTGAAGAATTTATTGCCATGAGCGAAGAAATTGACACCGATGATGAAGAAGAAATCATTTTCGAACAAATAACTTTCGATTCAAAATACAAAACAAAGAAATCTATCGGAGAACCACCCACTGACCTTGAACTCAAACCACTTCCTAAACATCTTGAGTATGCTTTTCTCGAAGGAAAATCTTTGCTCCCAGTTATAATATCTTCTGAACTCTCAGAAAAAATAAAGCAGATCTACTCACAGTTCTTAAAAATCATAAACGAGCTTTTTCTTGGAAAACTTCAGAAATTCCTGGAATCTGTCCTTCATTTTGCAAACATAAAATACAGATGTTGGATGATAAGAAACCAGTTGTTCAAAAACAAAGAAGATTAAATCCTAATATGCAAGAAGTAGTAAAAAAAGAAATAATAAAACTCTTAGATGCCGGAATTATTTATCCTATAGCTGATAGCCCTTGGGTAGGCCCAATTCATTGTGTGCCAAAGAAAGGTGGTATCACCGTGGTCACAAATGAGAATGATGAGTTAGTTCCCACCAGAACAATCACTGGTTGGAGAGTTTGTATTGACTATCGAAAACTCAATGAGGCTACAGCCAAAGATCATTTTCCCCTACCTTTTATGGATCAAATGTTGGAAAGACTGGCAGGAAACGAATACTTTTGTTTTCTCGATGGTTTTTCTGGATACTTTCAAATTCCAATCGATCCTCTCGACCAAGAAAAAACAACATTTACATGTCCCTTTGGAACATATGCTTACAGGCGTATGCCTTTTGGTTTATGTAATGCACCTGCTACATTCCAAAGATGCATGATTGCAATATTTCATGACATGATCGAAGAATCTATGGAAGTTTTCATAGACGATTTTTCTATCTTCGGAAATTCATTTAAAAGTTGTTTGATAAACCTAAATAAAATGCTTAAACGATGTGAAGAAGCTAATTTAGTCCTTAATTGGGAAAAATGTCACTTCATGGTTAAAGAAGGAATAGTGCTCGGACATAAAGTATCTGGAGCAGGATTAGAAGTTGACAAAGCAAAAATCGAAGTAATAGCAAAACTACCACCACCTACTAATATCAAAGGCATTAGAAGTTTTCTTGGACATGCCGGTTTTTACCGAAGATTTATATAAGATTTCTCAAAAATAACTAAACCTCTAACAAAATTACTTGAAAAAGATGTCCCATTCGAATTCGATGAAGAATGCATAAAAGTGTTTGAAACATTAAAAGAAAAACTCACATGCACACCTATAATAGCAAGTCCAGATTGGAATCTTCCATTTGAGTTAATGTGTGATGCAAATGAAAGTGCTGTTGGAGCAGTACTTGGCCAAAGAAAAGAAAAACATTTTCATCCAATCTATTTCGCTAGCAGAACATTAAATGCAGCCCAACAAAACTATACAATAACAGAAAAAGAACTAATGGCTGTTGTATTTGCATTTGATAAATTCAGATCATATCTTGTTCTATCTAAGACAACTATTTTCACAGATCACTCAGCCTTAAAATATCTATTTAAAAAACTAGATGCCAAACCTCGTCTTATATGATGGGTTTTACTATTACAAGAATTTGACATTGAAATAAAAGATAAGAAAGGTGCTGATAATGTTGCAGCAGATCACCTATCTAGAATTGAAAAACAAGATGGTGATGAGGAAGAATTTGAAATAAACGACTACTTTCCAGAAGAAATTCTAATGAAAATAAATACTGACAAGGAACCTTGGTTTGCCGATTTTGCAAATTATGTGGTTGGGAAAATTCTACCTAAAAACATGACATACCAACAAAAGAAAAAATTCTTTTCCGATCTTAAAAACTTTCTTTGGGAAGAGCCACATCTTTTTAAGATATGTCCTGATGGGATCATAAGAAGATGTGTGGCAGGACCTGAAACCCGATCAATTCTGGATGCTTGTCATCATGGACCAACTGGAGGACATTATGGACCATCAGTTACGGCTAGAAAAGTCCTAGAATCTGGTTTTTATTGGCCAACAATATTTAAAGAAGCTCAAACCTTAGTACAACTTTGCGATGCATGTCAAAAAATTGGAAATATATCAAAACGTGATGAAATGCCTCTAAAATATATACAAGTATGTGAGATATTTGACATATGGGGTATAGATTTCATGGGACCTTTTCCAAAATCCCATAAGTTTGAATACATACTGGTAGCTATTGATTATGTTTCAAAATGGGCAGAAGCCCAAGCTCTTCAAACTNGAAGCTCAAACCTTAGTACAACTTTGCGATGCATGTCAAAAAATTGGAAATATATCAAAACGTGATGAAATGCCTCTAAAATATATACAAGTATGTGAGATATTTGACATATGGGGTATAGATTTCATGGGACCTTTTCCAAAATCCCATAAGTTTGAATACATACTGGTAGCTATTGATTATGTTTCAAAATGGGCAGAAGCCCAAGCTCTTCAAACTAATGATGCAAGATTAGTTATAACATTTCTTAAAAAATTCTTCTGCCGTTTTGGAGTCCCAAAAGCTTTAATCAGCGATAGAGGAACACATTTTTATAATCAAATGATGGAAAAAGCAATGAAGAAGTATGGTGTAAACCATCGTTTTTCGACATCATATCATCCTCAAACTAGTGGTCAAGTAGAAAACACAAACAGAGCCTTAAAAAGAATCCTTGAAAAAACTGTAAAAGACAATCCTGCTATTTGGTCTAAAAAATTGGACGACGCTCTGTGGGCTTTCCGCACAGCATACAAACGTCCCGTGTTGAGGTCGTTAGCTATAAATGTGTCTGGTTTCCCTTTGCATAATACCCCCAGCTATGTTTGGCTGCCATATCTGAGTTGGGGGTGTTACAGCCATGATCATTTGCACGCTAACTTGTGATTACCAAACGTGTATTTTTATCAAATTAAGAATGAATTATAAGCTGACACGTGGCATTACGAGCAAAACCATTTGCTCTCCAAACATTTTTGCATGCCATGGTTAATTTTTAAGCTGAAATGTGGCATGGAGTGCAAAACCATCTGCTCTCCAAACATTTTTGCACGCCATACTTAATTAAAAGAATCAAAAGTAGTGGTTTAGAAAGTGACATGTGGCTGTACGTGCAAATCCTTTTGCACTTTATGTTGTTTTCTCATCTAGTTTATTTAAAAGTAATTGGCATTAATTTGACATGTGGACTATACGAGCAAATCCTTTTGCACGCTAAGTAATTTGCACATCAAGTGTCTTTCGTGCAAATCTTTTTGCACGTCAAACCATTTGCTCTCCATCTGAAAATTTTATATTTTAAAATTTTAAGGTAATGTAACTACATTGCACCTGACATTTTATCTAAAAACATCTACTAGTAATTTTTATCGCAAAATAATAATAATAATAATAATAATAATAATAATAATAATAATAATAATAATAATAATAATAATAATAATAATAATAATAATAATAATAATAATAATAATAATAAATCTACTTTTGATAAAAAAAAGTCTACTTTAAAAATTGTATAAATCATAGATAACGAGGCTAAAAATAAAACAAAATAAAAATCAGCAAAAAATATGAGTTTTTCTCAAGGAAAATTTCCGGTGAGCATTGTAAATGGTGGTCGTCGTAGTAACGTTCTTTTGCCAAAAAAAGATTACTTTCAAAAGTTTCAAAGAATATGTTTGCAAAAAGCTTGGTTTAAATGTCACCGGGACGATCCGTTTATCATACAAAATTCAACCTTGCAACCAAGTGTATGAAATAAATGATGATGATGAGTTACGACATTTTATCAATTATATTATCACTTATATAATAGACCGTATGGAATTATTGAATAATTCTAATATGGTGTAACTTTAATTCTAATATCACTAATATAATTGATGGTCGGATGTGCAGGGTTCTGGTGGTTCTCGTATGGCCAAAAAAACATGTAGCAGCGGAAGTAAACACAAATTTGGCCATGCAGCCAAACTAACCATAGCTAGTAAGATCTTTCCTAATTAGTGATATAACATAACTCTAAACACTTATAAAGGGTATTTATAAAATACTTACTTGTTTCCTGCTGTTCTTTAAGCTTTTGAATCATTTTGATGCACGAATCTGCCTTCTTCTTCTTTGATCGACTAGGTTAGGGTTTTCGGGAGCAAAAAACACTCTTTGGGTTGCGTCAGGTATCTACCGATACTACACAGGTAGAACTAGGGCTCGAACCTACGCAAGTTAGGCGAGATAGTAAACCGAGGTAAACCCTATATTGACTAGAGTCGACTTAGGGATCGACTATATGTTGAATTAAAGTCGAAAAAGGGTTTAGAAACCCCTTGGTCGACCAACCGGTTGGAGAGGGAGAAAATGAGAAGATTTTAGGGATTGTGTGAAACTTTTGAGAATGCCTTAGGAAGACTTTGTATTTAGTCCTTCGGGAAATTCTAGAACACTTATAGGATACGTATTCGAGTTTGTTTAGGAAACAAGCTCCCCCCTTGTGAGGGATTCGGCCAATCAACTCCAACAACCCTTAGGGGTTTGTTGTTTTGTAATTTATTGATTTATTACCCTCTAGTATTTATCCTGGATAAATATTAAGCTTCGGGTAATTACCTTTTAACCCATTTATGAACACAACATAGTATTTGACTATTTCATTTCTTCATTTACTCCGTTTCATTTCATAGTCTCGTTGCTTATTCCGCTTGCATGTTCTATTTAGTGTGCACCGGTGTGACCCATCAGCATTTCTGTGAAAATAAGTGTGAAAGCTTGTTGTGTGGTTTGCACATAATCCTTTTAGACACCCACTTGTGCAAACATAGAAACGTAGGGACCAGTTTCACTGTACCAAGAGGTCGCGAGCAAGACATTGCAGTACCTCACTTATTGATTCAATACCCAAGTAGTGGTATCTCCTGACTTTAGCTACGCCCAGCTAAGTCCGAATCAAACGCCACCAAGTTGAGTTCGGGTATATGAATGTATCCCTTTGCACTTTATCGATATGTTTAGAAAGTATCTGGCATGGATATCTTAACCTCGTAATAGTTTCGTCCTTTCTTGTTTTCATGAATGATTTGCCTCCCATAGTGTCCCAAACACTTTTTTTGTACGGCTTTACTTTCCACAAATCATTGCACACAAGGGCCCCAGAAAAATATCCTTAGCTCCAGCCTATTTCAACTTGGAGCTGCAAATTGGCATCTCAGCTAATAAGCCATTCTCCATTATTTCCCACCAAACTTGACGCTAGCACATGATGTTACACTTTTATGCTGTAACTGGAAACTAGATCTAACCCCAGTTAAAAACAAAGTTAAATGACCTAACTCCTCAGTTCATTGGGATAGCCCATCACTATCAGAGAACGCCATTATTGTTGATCTATGTGGTTGCTCCTCGATCATGGTCACGTCCAATATTTTCCCCACAAATGCATGTGAAATTCAACAGTTCGTTGAATGTATCTTATTTCACAATAGCTGTCAGCAGTATCTCGGTATCCCTTCGTGATAATTAATTAAAGACTCCTTTAGAATGAAATGTCTTTCATTCATGGATTCAAACTATGCTAATTATGACCTAAGTAACGAATCAAAGATTTGCATGAGTCTACTTCATCGCCCTGATCCCTATCGATTGATCCCTGGAATGCCAAATATGGAAACTAGGGTTTTAAAATATTTATAAGGCATAACTAGGGTTTTAGGACAGTAATTTTTCTTAAAAGGCCATAATAATTTTTTTTCCTCAAAATTTTAAAACTTGTTGACTTAGGGTTCCTTCTTACCTAAGTAACATGCTTTTAAAATTTAATGTATTTAAGAAGCCCTAATCAGGGTTTGCAAAATTTTAAAAGTTAAACTTTCCTAAACTGACAATATTTAACAATAAGGTAAGAACCTTCATTCTTGAAAAATGACGAGTTGCATTAGTATGCAACTAGGCGGATGAAAATCGTGGTTTGCATATAATTTAGGATGGCTATATATACGGTGTATGTGAATATATAGTATGTCCTAGTAAACCATAGCTAAAGTATTTTCACCCATATTTATTTTAATAAATACTTTCCTGCTTTAAATAAATATTAATCATGAATGACACGAGCCTGAGCCAATGACCTAAATATAAACTGGGTGGTTGTGGTGTAGTTTAAATCAATTTATTCTTTTCCTGCTTTTGGGTTTAAGGGAAGTCTGTGTGCCAAATTTTCAACCCTTCTTGTATTTTAACTTGTAAGAAAAAGAATCTTGTAATTAAATATAAATTGAGACAGGTGTGACGCAAAGAGGCCCAATTAAGGTGGACAAACCTTAAGCTCATATACTACCAAGTAGTATTTCAGAACTGTAACTCAAACTCGAAAGAGCATGGACTTGCAGATCATGAGAAAATCTCGTAGCTGCTTTGTAATGTTCAGGTAAATTTTGAAGATGCTTTACTGACGAAATAACTAACCAAATTAGCACAAGTTAAACTATGATCAAAATTAATGTGCTCAAGCCAAAGAATCCTTTACGGGACTGAAAGAGGAGTTCAACTCAGAATTGAGAAATGGAAGCGATAACATGTCATAAATTTTAGATCTTTTAACTGAAGAGTACAAAACATGGCATGAATTATAGATTCGATGTGGTCTATAAGGAATTCCAAGTATTACAGGATTCAGTGGAAGGATGACAAGATCATTAAACAAAACGAACCTTGGTAAATATGGCAAGTTAGCTTGGCACAATAGGATGTGTCGATCTTGTGGTTGTAGTTAACAAATTAAGAAACCTAGTGACTTAAAGGATTTGAGGTTATGGACTGAAAATTAAGAAACGCGCAACTACATCGCACTTTCAAAGGAACTTGTATTGATAGTTCTCAAGACTTAGGAGAATCAGTAGCAAGGAGTCATGTTTCTAATTTGTGAAAATGATTCCATTCTATTCGTCCCGTAGGATGAAGTGCATCGTTGAACGCTAAGCTGAGTGAGTCGTGATTTAGCTAAGTCTATCATCCAGTAAGACTAAATCATTAGAACCAATAATCTCTTAGGTTCATACACAGTAAAGACAAAAGCAATCTAGAAGATTGGAAGTGAGACTCAGGGGTTCTCCTGAAGAGAATTGTTAGAAGGTTTTAAATGATATATATAGTAATTGGTAACTCCCAAACACTTTCTGATATGAGTTAAATCAATCTCCAGGGAATCGAAGTAATGTTGTTGACTTGTGAAAATCATAAGAGACATTAGGAGTAGATTCCACTTAACATATTTTTAATCTAGGAATGGAAGACATTCCATTCTGAAAGTGTCTTTCGCTAATTATCATGGAGGGATACCAAGATAATGATCACAACTATTATGAAATGATAACATCAAATAGTTCCGTTATTTAAGTGTTAATTTTCCCCTATTATGCTCATCTTTTATATCATTTTACTTGGATATATGCTCTTATTTATTTATATTTCATTTTCAGGACAAATATGAGCATTGGAACGAAAAGACGCGGATTTGGAAGGTTATTAATGAAAATATTTGAAGTATGCTGATTTTGCACTAACTACGGCGTAGATGCACTCTCTACCTATGTCGTAGCACCCATTTACACTGAAACTGAAATCAACGCTGACCAAAGATCTACGGCGTAGTCAATTTATGGACTACGGCGTAGATGCAACTACGAGAGTTCTACGGGCGTAGCTATCATTCAAGCTACGTCGTAGATCTTCATTCCAACACTTAGAAGAATTTCTGTGATCCTTGATGAAGTTACAACGTAGTTCCTCATTTGGTTACGCCTTAGATTAGTGTACGAGAGTTCTACGCCCGTAGCAGATCAACAAGCTACGGCGTAGTTACAAAATACAAAGGCTACGGCATAGTCTGACCTAATTTCTACGCCGTAGCATAGTCGGGCACTATAAATACCAGCCCTAATTCCGAATTTTATATATCACTTTTCACAACAGAGAAGTCAGGAGGGAATTAGGGTGCAAGGAGGACGAAGTTCTGAAAGCATACAAGTCATTTCCAAGGGAGAATTCACGCTACAATCATAAGTTTTATCATTTATATTCTTTGTATAGAATTCATGTTTTCATTAATTATGTTAAACATTGATTTTTCTGCATTTATGAGTATGAGTGGCTAAACACCTTTGGTGTTAGCCTTATTATGAAATTGTTGTTATTATGATTTAGTTTTCTCGCATTAGTACCGTTTTATTTGTATACTTTTTTAGCATGTCTTAGGACACCTTTGTTTCAGTAGTATTGATGTTTGGTAGTTCCATTAAAGCTAGGAGAATTGACCATAGGACCCATAGCGGATAAGGGTGTATTTGGTGATAGGAATTGACCATAGAACTATCACCATTCGTGTGGAAATTTCGACGAATGACCACCTACCAAACTGATTTGCTTAAGGAATTAGGGGGGATCTAAGTTCCGACTGACTGGATCCCGTTAGACTATTCTAAGTTAGTAGAGGCACTTAGTGACTCTTTCACCTTGTATTTGCCAGCGAACTCTTGTAATCATTAGGTTACGGAATAGGGCAAGGTGAAAGATAGGATTGGACGATTTGACCATCTGAGTCCAGCCGAATTGAATCCCCAGATAAAATGATAGGATGCACTAATTAGAAAACTTGTCATGATAATAACAAGAGTAGTAATTAGGTTGACACTTCTCTCCCAACTGATTTTTCTTTGTTATTTTATTTGCTTTATTATTGTCTTGTTTCTTTCATTTCATTAGTTTAACTAATCAATCATTAAAACCCCCTTTAAAACCAGTGACTCTAGACTTAGATATAATCCGCACGCATAGCTCTTGGGAATATATATATATATATATATATATATATATATATATATATATATATATATATATATATATATATATATATATATATGTGTGTGTGTGTGTGTGTGTGTGTGTGTGTGTGTGTGTATATATCATCTACATTGTTAAAAGTCATTAACATGTAACTTTGTGTTTTCTAGGAATCGTTATGGCTCCCGCAAACCACTCCGATCAGAAGGAAACCCTCAAATACCTACCCAAACACCATAGAACCAAAGGCCTAACTCCACAACAAGTAGAAACCTTTAAGTCTTTTGAAAAACGATACGTTCATGAAGGTAGAACCATTGATCCGACCTTTCTAGAAGGTACATCCATTAGGCAAAACTTTGCCGCAATTAACTTTGATTGTCTCCTTGATATAAATGAGCCAATTTGTCCTAGGTACATCTTAGAATTCTATGCAACCTTAACCCTTGATCTAGACGACGATGGTGAGATATTTTTGGACTTCTCAACCAATCAAACACCTCACCACATCCGATTAGGAGACTTTGGAACAATGCTTGGAGTCCCTTGTA
>LBNU01031951.1:6925-30883 GCA_014162995.1 Artemisia annua
AAGTAAGGTGCATCCCTGATTTGCCATAACGTAAATCCAAGGTTTGAGATTCTTGATTTTTTACTTAAATTATTAGATTTGGTGAGTGACATTGCATTAGGGTTTTTTTTTAGGCTTCCAAAACAAGTTTGGGGATGAGCAATGAGTACTTGGTCTACTTATATTAGACATAATGGCGGGAAAAAGGATTAGACGTCTGCTGGGTAGTACAGCGAGAGAGAGAAAAATGCGACTAGGTAAAAAGACATGTATACCCTCCAAACTAAACATGTAACGGGGTTTTAGGAACTATAACAGGACGTTGAAGTAACTATTACGGGGCGAGGGACGCAATTGGCCTCAAAATCCATACTTTTGGACGCACCACGACGATTTTGCAAACTTAGGGTCCATGGCGATGTTTTGTAGAAAGTTTAGTGACCAACGGTGTATTTTTGTCTTATTTAAATAAGATTATAAGCAAAAGATTAAATTTATTTGATTAACTTTTATGTGTTTTACATTAATAAAGTTCGAATTTAACTAATTTTGTCAAATAATTTTATAAAAATATAAGGTCCAACTTCCAACTTATATTATAAGTTTCAGTTTCAGCTATTGCTCATTTCGCAAAACATAACAAAAATATAAATATAAAATAAGAGTGTGTTACTTTCGTTTAGTTTTTGTTTTAGACCTCGATCATTCTAAAACGAGTGTTCAAAAAAAAAGTAATAATTATGATATGGGTAACTAATGTCAGGTTTGATTGATAAACAATTATTTTATTTTTTCACTTTAGAAATTAAAAAGGATGAATTAATGCAAATTTTGATTAAAAGAGCAAAAATATCAAAGATCTATAATTGTTATACATATAGATGAAAATTCAAATACATACTCTTATTTTGGTGCATACCAAGGGACAAATCCCCACCATCCATCTAATGGTGGAGACTAACCTAAGATTAAATGGGAAACATAAGTCCATGTTTTTTTCTTTCTTTCTTTTTATTTGTCTTTTTGATTATTCTTTTCTTTCTTTCTTTCTTTCTTTCTTTTTTTTTTCTTTCTTTTTTCTTTTTTTTTTTTTCTATTTTTGTTTCCTCTTTTTTCTAGCTTTTTTTTTTCCTTCTATTTCACGTTCTTTTTTCTAACAAACGTTTTTTTTGCTTTCATACATTTTCGTTTGTTTTCATACGTTTTCATCCGTTTTCATACGTTTTTGTTTGTTTTCGTACGTTTTTGCCCGTTTTCATATATTTTCGCTCGTTTTCTCACGTTTTCGTCCGTTAGAGGTTAACAAGAAAGCCTTAGAAGTTCATGCTGATGTTACTTTAACCACAGAGCAAAAGACTGCACAGCTGCATGATTTCATTAGGATGATTAATGATCAAGCTTTTGAATATGTGTCAAATGTAATCAAAGGCAAGCAAAAGAGAAAAAGGAGGCCTACAAAAGCTCAGATCATCTCACAAATGAAACATTATTTGTGTGCTCAGTGTAGATGGAAAATGAGTCAATTCAGAGGAATGGGACATGATGCAGTTAGGCTTCACTATTATTCTGGGTATAAGAGAAACAAAATGTTTGTTGGAATAGGTTCAAAAGAAGAGGCTGAATGGAAAATGAAGCATGATGAGCATATGGCAGCTAGTAAAGAAAGGGCCAAGAAATCAAGAATTGAAGGATCCAAGACTGCTGATAAGACTGCTGAATTACCTGGAAAGATTGATGAATCACATCAAAAGACTGCTGATAAGACTGATGATAGATTTTTGGTGGTTGAACCATATGATATGTTTGTTGAGCCACTTCAAGCTAGACATCCAATTGCAGATTGGGAAATTGCACAGGATGATTTTGGTGAGGCTTGGAAAGTTATCAGAGTTGGAGGTGATGTTGAAATATACAGGGATTTTGAAGATCTTGTAAGATCTTGTGATAGAACAGATCTGAATACTCTATGGGGCTTGACACAAGCTAAGTTTAAATTTGAAGATCCAGTAAGTGTGAAAGCTATGGAGTTATGGGTACATTTCCAAAGATTGTATAATCCAGACCCAAGTGACAGATACTGGAGGTTTGAAGCAGATAATATGTCTACATTATGGAAGCATTATAGCTCAAGTGATGTTCATCATATATCTACTCAGGCTGGAGTTGATGTTTTCATGCTTACAGAAAAGGAGTATCCATTGAGAGCTGGAGTTCTTACTGTAATGATTGCTTCTAAGCTTAGATGTGAAGAAGTAACTCCTCACCTTCAAGACTTAGTTGACAGAATAGTGCAGCAAAATTCTAGAGAGAGTGAGAAGCTGAGAAGAAGATAGAGTGTTTGGAAGCATTCTCCTGGTGTTTGTTTGAGCTTGTAAGAAACTTGCATATTTTCAGGGAAAATATCAAGTTTAGGGGAGGATTGTTGGGTTTTGAAGTAACTCTACTTCTGGGTGCTACACTACTGCTAGTTAATCAAGTCTGCTGCTAGTGTAAAATCTCTACTGCCAGTCAAGACTACTGCTGAGACTCTACTGCTGGAAGAATACTGCTAAGACTCTGCTGCTTATGTGATAAGTTTATGTACGAATGTTTGTATTTATAGTATAGATATTATGTAATATTCTATAATGTTAGAAGATCATAGTCTTGGGTAGGAAGTTGATGTAAACTTGTAGGGTTTCTTGGTGTATAAAAGGAGATACTAGGGTTATACTAGAGTACGTATTATTCTAGCATTGTATTCACTTCAAGGTTGCAAAACCCTAGCACTATTCAGGGTGCTCGTATTCAATATATTAAAGTGTTTAAGTGGTGATATAATTGTGTTTGTGTTCCTCTTAAGTTAATCAGTAAATTCCGCGTATTGATTAATTTTGTTACAAGTCAGCTTCTATACATTAATGTCTTGGTTTATCTAAGATAGTAATACTAGATCAATTGCTCAACTGGGATCAACAGAAATAAAATTTGATATAAGTGTTTCTAAAATGATGCAAGTGTTTTAATGCATTATGTATGATAAAAACATCTTTGATTATTAAACTAGTTTAGAAATTCATATCCATACCTTAAATGATTTGCGATAAAGGATATCTATATCTAAAACATGTTTTCGTAAAAGTTTATGTTTTTATATTTGTGTTAACAGAGAATATGTTTAACTTATCATGTTATAGAGGCACTTTATTTTGCATACTCTAATTTTTGTGCATACCAAGGGACAAATCCTCACCATCCATCTAGTTTTATCTAATGGTGGTGATTAACCTAAGATTAAAGGGAAAAACATAAGTCCATGTTTTTTTAATTTGTCTTTTTGTCTTTTTTATTATTCATTTTTTTTCCCTTTCTTTCTATCCTTTTTCTTTCTTTCTTTTTTTTTCCGTCTTTCTTTCCTTTTTTTTCTTTCACTTTTTTGCGTCTTTTTTTTTCACCCTCTTTATAGTTTCTATGTTTCTTTTCTTTTCTTTTTTTTTCTCTCTTTTTTTTGGTTCTTTTTTTGTTACACGCTTCTTTTTTTTCATTTCTTTTTTCTTTTTTGTTATAATTCACGTTTTCCTAAAAAAAACGTTTTTTTTTCGCTTTCATACATTTTCGTCTGTTTTAATACGTTTTCGTCCGTTTTCATACGTTTTTGTCTGTTTTCACCCGTTTTCATATATTTTCGCCCGTTTTCGTTCGTTTTCATACGTTTTTGTCCATTTTCATACGTTTACATTTTCGTTCGTTTTCATATGTTTTCGTCCGTTTTCATACGCTTTCGTTCATTTTAAGACATTTTCGTCCATTTTCTTTCGTTTTCGTCCATTTCTCATACGTCTTCGTCCGTTTTCAGACGTGTTTTTACGCTTTCATACGTTTTCGTCCGTTTTCATACATATTCGCCCATTTTCTTATGTTTTCGTTCGTTCTTATACGTTTTCATCCATTTTCATCATTTTTCTTTCGTTTTTGTCCATTTTCAAATGTTTTTGTCCTTTTCATACATGGTTTTACACTTTCATACGTTTTCTTCAATTTTCATACATTTTCGTTCGCTTTCTTACGTTTTCGTTAATTTTTTCATTTGTTTTCGTCCGTTTTTAAATGTTTATGGCAATTTTCATATGTTTCAAAATATCACAAGTGATATTCTGAATATCACAAATTATATTCTGAATATCACAAGTGATATTCTGTGATATTCAGAATATCACAATTGATATTCTGTGATATTGAGAATATCACAAGTGATATTCTGAATATCACAAGTGATTTTCTGTGATATGCAGAATATCACAAGTGATACTATGAGTACCACAAATGATATTCTGAATATCATAAGTAATATTTTGTAATATTCATAGTATCACAAGTGATATTATGAATATCATAAGTGATTTTCTGAATTTGACAAGTATTCAACAAATGTTTTGTAACATTAAAATCACATGTGATATTCAGAAAATCACAAATGATAGATATTCAAAAAATCACAATTGATATTTAGAATATCACCATTGATATTCGGAAAAACACAAGTGATATTCTGAATATCAATTGTGATATTCAGAAATGTTTCGTCCGTTTTCATCTGTAATCTTTCGTTTTCGTCCATTTTTCATACGTTTTTGTCCATTTTCATACGTGTTTTTACGCTTTCATACGTTTTTGTCTGTTTTCAAAGGTATTCGTCTGTTTTCTTACATTTTCGTCCATTTTCTTACGTTTCTGAATATCACAAGCGATTTCTGAATATCACAAGTGATATTCAGTGATTTCTGAATATCACAAGTGATATTCAGTTATATCTAGAATATCACTTGTGATTTTCTGAATATCACTTGTGATATTATGAATAGCACTTGTGATTTTCTTATGTTTTCGTCTGTTTTCATACTTCGTCCGTTTTCATACGTATTAGTCCATTTTTTTTATGTTTTCGTCCGTTTTTATACGTTTCCGAATATCACAAATGATATTCAAAATAGCAATTTTGTTTTTATGAAAATCAATGGTGATATTCTAAATATCACTTGTAATTTCTGAATATCTATCACTTGTGATTTTCTGAATATCACTTGTGATTTTCATGTTACAAAACATTTGTTGAAAATCACTTGTCAAATTCAGAAGATCACTTATGAGATTCAGAATATCACTTGTGATACTTTGAATATCACAGAATATTACTTATAATATCCAGAATATCATTTGTGGTACTCATAGTATTACTTGTGATATTCTCTATATCACAGAAAATCACTTGTGATATTCTGAATATCACAGAAATATCACTTGTGATATTCAGAATATAACTTGTGATCTTTAGAATATCAATTGTGCTATTCAGAAAATCACAAGTGATTTTTTGTGATTTTCTTATGTTTTCGTCCGTTTTCATACGTATTAGTATATTTTTTTATATTTTCATCCGTTTTTATACGTTTCCGAATATCACAAATGATATTCAGAATATAACTTGTGTTTTTCTGAATATCAATGGTGATATTCTAAATATCACTTGTGATTTTCTGAATATCACTTGTGATTTTCATGTTACAAAACATTTGTTGAAAATCACTTGTCAAATTCAAAAAATCACTTATGATATTCAGAATATCACTTGTGAGACTTTGTATATCACATAATATTACTTATAATATCAAGAATATCATTTGTGGTACTCATAGTATCACTTGTGATATTCTCCATATCACAGAAAATCACTTGTGATATTCAGAATATCATTTGTGATATTCAAAATATCACTTGTGATATTCTGAATATCACTTGTCATATTCACAAGTGATTTTATGTGATTTTCTTATGTTTTCGTCCGTTTCATATGTATTAGTCCATTTTTTTATGTTTTCGTTTGTTTTTATACGTTTCCGAATATCACAATTGATATTCAGAATATCACTTGTGTTTTTCTGAATATCAGTGGTTATATTCTAAAGATCACTTGTGATTTTCTGAATATCTATCACTTGTGATTTTCTTGTTACAAAATATTTGTTGAAAATCACTTGTCAAATTCAGAAAATCACTTATAATATTCATAATATCACTTGTGATACTTTGAATATCACAGAATATTTAATATCTAGAATATCATTTGTGGTACTCATAGTATCACTTGTGATATTCTCCATATCACAGAAAATCACTTGTGATATTCATAATATCACTTGTGATATTCTGAATATCACAGAATATCACTTGTAATATTCAGAATATCACTTGTGATATTCAGAAAATCACAAGTGATTTTTTGTGATTTTCTTATGTTTTCGTCTGTTTTCATACGTATTAGTCCATTTTTTTTTACGTTTTCGTCCGTCTTTATACGTTTCCGAATATCACAAATGATATTCAGAATATCACTTGTGTTTTTCAGAATATCAATGGTGATATTCTAAATATCACTTGTCATTTTCTGAATATCACTTGTGATTTTCATGTTACAAAACATTTGTTGAAAATCACTTGTCAAATTCAAAAAATCACTTATGATATTCAGAATATCACTTGTGATACTTTGTGTATATCACAGAATATTACTTATAATATCCAGAATATCATTTGTGGTACTCATAGTATTACTTGTGATATTCACAAGTGATTTTCTGTGATTTTTTTATTTTTCGTCCATTTTCATACGTATTAGTCCATTTTTTTTTATTTTTTCGTCCGTTTTTATACGTTTCCGAATATCACAAATGATATTTAGAATATCATTTGTGTTTTTCTGAATATCAATGGTGATATTCTAAATATCACTTGTGATTTTCTGAATATCTATCATTTGTGATTTTCTGAATATCACTTGTGATTTTCATGTTACAAAACATTTGTTGAAAATCGCTTGTCAAATTCAGAAAATCACTTATAATATTCAGTATATCACTTGTGATACTTTGAATATCGCAGAATATTACTTATAATATCCAGAATATCATTTGTGGTACTCATAGTATCACTTGTGATATTCTCCATATCACGTAAAATCACTTGTGATATTCTGAATATCACTTGTGATATTCTGAATATCACTTGTGATATTCTGAATATCACTTGTGATATTCAGAATATCACTTGTGATATTCAAAATATCACTTGTGATATTCTGAATATAACTTGTGATATTTAGAATATCACAGAATATCACTTGTGATATTCAGAATATAATTTGTGATATTCAGAATATCACTTGTGATATTTAGAAACATATAAACGTTTGAAAATTGCCAAAAACATTTAAAAACGAATGAAAAAACGGACAGAAATGTAAGAAAATGAAAGAAAATGTAAGAAAACGGAAGAAAACGTATGAAAGAGTAAAAACATGTATGAAAAGGACAAAAACGTTTGAAAATGAACGAAAACGAAAGAAAAATGATGAAAATGAACAAAAACGTATGAAAACGAACGAAAACGTAAGAAAACGGACGAATATGTATGAAAACGAACGAAAACGTATGAAAGCGTAAAAACACGTCTGAAAACGGATGAAGACGTATGAAAAATGGACGAAAACGTATGAAAACTGACGAAAACGTATGAAAACGAACGAAAATGTAAGAAAACATATGAAAACGTATGAAAACAGACGTTAACGGGCGAAAACATAAGAAAGCGGACAAAAACGTATGAAAACGGACAAAAACGTATGAAAACGGACGAAAATGTAAGAAAACGGGCGAAAATATATGAAAACGGGCGAAAACGTACGAAAACAAACAAAAACGTATGAAAATGGACGAAAACGTATGAAAACAGACGAAAATGTATGAAAGCGAAAAAAAACGTTTATTAGGAGAAAAACGTGAATTACAACGAAAAAAAATGCGTGTAAAAAAAAGAAAAAAAAAAGAAGCGTGTAAAAGAAAGACAAAAAACAAAAAAAGAAAAACAAAAAAAGAATCAAAAAAAACAAAAAAATAAACAACAAAAACTACGTAGGGTGAAGATAAAAAAAGACAAAAAAAAAAATAATAATAAAAAAAATAAAAAAAAAATAAATAAAGAAAAAAATGAATAATAAAAAAGACAAAAAGACAAAGAAAAAGGGGGAAAAAAAACATGGACTTATGTTTCCCCATTTAATCTTAGGTTAATCCCCACCATTAAATTAAACTAGATGGATGGTGGGGATTTGTCCCTTGGTATGCACCAAAATAATAGTATGCATTTGAATTTTCCTCTCATGTTATAACTTAGCAACATGATGTGCCACAACTTAGCATGCTATCATTTTTCTTTTTTTCTCATGCTTTCTTGTTTTTGAGATAGGTCATATTGCATTCACATCAACTCGTTTTGCACTTTCCGACCGCACAATATACACCTTTAAGTGAACAGATAAAGGCACAACTCTAGGGACTACGAGCTAATAGTATAAATTCCTATTCCATTCCAATCGGAATTAGCTTAGGTTCAGCAAAATCATAACCGAATCCGTCATTGCATTATAAACGTTACATCATTCATTTGGTTTATTTTTATTCTGCAAAGTGGAGGATCGTCTTATACATTTTCGATTCTACCAGGTAAAGCTTCAATTACACCGTTTTTGCATTTTTTTCAAGTAACGGAATATGCTCTAGGCAAACAAACTAAATCATATATACACCACAATTTATCGCATGTCCCAAAGGAGAACATTCTCACCAGTTGAAGTAAATGAAAGACTGAGAATTCGTATTAAAACCCTTGCGTACTACCGCTTGTATTTGCTATTAATAATATGCAAGAATATGGAAATTCGAATTACAATACTTTTCATGTAACTTGTGTAACTATATCGTATATGTTTCATTACAAGAACTTGAAATGGGTGGAACATAAAACAACCCAAACATTTGACAAGAGCAAAATAATAATCCTAACTCCTATAAAGAATGCTGCTCACAGTAGCAGATAATTTCAAAGGAATAAAGAACCCAAAAATATGGCACTTCACTATCGGTGTGCTCCTATCAAGACTTCTAAGAGACATGGTGAAAAAGGTAACACTTTCACAGTTCGGAAAGGGGATTAACAAATAATAAAAAAAAAGACAAAAAGAAAAAGAAAAAAAGGGGGGAAAAACATGGACTTATGTTTCTCATTTAATCTTAGGTTAATCCCCACCATTAGATCAAACTAGATGGATGGTGGGGATTTGTCCCTTAGTATGCACCAAAACTAGAGTATGCAAAATAAAGTGCCTCTATACATATATAAAAACTAAACGTTTTTTCTAAGACAAACGTAATAGTGTAAATATTGTAGTAAGACGGAATTTTTTGTAAGACAGAAAGTAAAAAAGATAGTTATTTATGTTTTAAAACAATTTTAAATGAAGTAAGAAAAAAATGTATCTTCATAAAAGTTGTTCATAAAAATCTTCTTAATACTATATTTTTTCTACAAGTTGGTGTAACATAGTTGGGGTCTGACTAGGTTTCCATTTGAGATGTAACGAATAAACATTGATCTAAACATTATGGAGTCCAAAGGTAAAATGGTGACATGTAATTCTTCTAACATAATTGTTTTAGCAAAACTATAAGGAAACGGTTACACTTTTATTAATAAAAATCAAATTACGATAAATAAAATTAACAGTAAATAAATAACAGAAAATAAATACAAATAGAATGTAGGCATAGACATAAGACAAACTCTAATAAACGATAATTAAATTAGGGTCTTGCTAACAGCAGCCCTTAGGGTGGTTGTTAACAACTAATTACCGAATTTTATGTTATGACAATACACAATGTCCAAACAAAATCACTAAAAATCATTAACCACTTCTTAGGATTTCTCAAATACAAATACAATTCACCTTCATCATTGCTCATATTAGCGAAAAATAAGAAGTTGGTTTCTCACAATGTCTTAATATCACATAATTTATTGAAAAGTTTGCTGTTAACAACAACCCTCAAGGCTGTCGTTAGCATTTCCCTTAAATTAAACAATAAACTAGTCTAAAAGACTTACTTGATCACCAAATAGAGATCAACAACGAAGCACTAAAAAACCGAGGCACGTGTTTGACACCCTTCGCTTAAAACAGATTCGCCGTCTGTTTCCCAGGGTATAACAGCTAAAACAGTAAGTTGTACTGTCGGACTTAACTAAACTGCTAGGAATTTCATCTTAAGAGAGTGTATTCCTTATGTTGGAAATCAATAATATCTATTGATTTGATGTGTGAAAAACCTATGGAATTAGGGCGTCTATTTATACACAATAGACTCCACCCTAGTTTACTCCTCCTACCGATGTGAGATAAAAAGTAAACTATTTTTCCACTTTAGTCATGCTACCGAATGACTAACTTTGAGACCCGATATCTCATTCACATCAACTCTATTTTAGACACATAAAGGCTCATTGCGAAGCTCTCTTCGAGGAGAACGCAAACCTACAAACTATTACTTATATACATGACACATACATTTAAATAATTGTGTCAAAAGTTGGTCAAAAGTCACTTTTGCCAACCAATTTTCCAACAAAAACTACGGCAAGTAGGCGATGACGCTATCATGCATTCGAGAATAGCATGCCTTTTATAATGAAACCAAGACACCCGAGTAAGCTATGATCCTTTATTATTAAAAGTACTCTACTAGTAACGGAGCTTGGACCATTTTATTACCACGGACTAAATATCAATTATTGATGTTAGAGGGCCAAATTGCTAAGTAAACAATTTTTTACGCTAGCTCGTTAAACAAATCGCACATTAAATATATAATTTGTTTAAAAGGGTCAAGGCGGACCCCAACACTATCAATCCTTTGTCCATGCACCGCAAATCCCAAGACTTGTATTCAAACACACAAGATGTAATCATAAAGGAAATATCCAATTATCCAGTGATTTGATTTATGGTTACATGCCCGTCAAAGTAACATGTAAATCATACCGACCAACAACTATGCTGAAGCAAATCAACATGTTTTGATCATGGTTATGATATATGGTTTATGACTAAAGGAGTGTTTACTAAATTAAGTGATTACATATGAAGCTTTTAATTAATCTCTTAGAGGGGAGAGTATAGTTTTAATTAGTCTCTTATAAGAGCATGGGGTATGTTAACCAAATTTCGTGGTTAAAGTTTAACATTTCGTGGTTAAAGCCTCGTTAACATACCGCCCCCTGGTTAAACTCTCGTTAACGTGGCAAGTTAACCCTTTAACCTCGCGTTAAAGGCTAACTTGATTTTAAAAAAAAAATAATAAAAAAAAAAAATAAAAAAATCACTTTACCCTTGCTTTAACCTTGTTAAAGCCTCGTTAACCATACCGCCCCCTTGGTTAAAGTTTGGTTATGATGACGTGGCAATGGACGAAACCTTAACTTGAGGTTAACATACCTCATACTCTAAAGGGTTTTGAATCATAATTCTCTCCATTAAAAAAAAGTAAACACTAGTCAATCTCCAACCTTGATATACCAAACATCATTTTCTTCGTATTTAAAAAATGAGTCATCAAATTATCCTCAATCATGCTTC
Organism: Artemisia annua; assembly: GCA_014162995.1. Taxonomy (NCBI): domain Eukaryota; kingdom Viridiplantae; phylum Streptophyta; class Magnoliopsida; order Asterales; family Asteraceae; genus Artemisia; species Artemisia annua. The sequence goes on from LBNU01031951.1 coordinate 18,408, forward strand.
AAATTTGAAAAAAAATTGAAGCATTACTCATAATCCTTTATATTTGGAATATCACTATCCATCATCTAAATAACATTGTTATTATTTTTCATATGTTTTGATTTTTTAATTATACTATTAGTTGAGATTTTTCAGTTAATTCAATGTAAGCATGTTTGAAGTTTAAAGTTCGAAGGACATCTCAGAGATAGAATTATTTTTTGAGGATAAATGTAACTAAAAGATGTTTTTTCATCTTTCAACTTGATGATTTACTGAGGACATGATTAAAGATGACTGAATAATGTTAGATGACAAGTTTAGTAAAAGTCGAATCGAAATCGTAATCGACACGATGCCTTGTAATTGGTAGCAACCCAAGCTAATTGTTGTTTAGTTGTAGCTCATGTTGGACCGTTTAACTTGTTGGATGACGTAGTTGGATGACACAATGTTGGTACCACCCAATAATTGTGTTGCTAGCAAGCGACAAGCCAACCGCTAGTGACTTGAAATGCTAACCAAAATATCCATCAACTTTATGAAAGAAGATTTTGGTCCTTATACTTTAAAAGCACTATTATTTGTCATGCTTTGAAAGACCATGTTGCATTGCAAAAAGGATATGATCATCTCTTGTCATTTAAGCAATTAAGCATCATTAAAATAGCCTAATGAATTAATGATCAAACGTACTAACATACATTACATGATTTCTCAAGTTCTAATCTCATTACGTAAACATCTTGAGATGATCAGAATAATGGTTCGATAACGGTCACATGCATACCTCTTAAACTGCGTACACTCGTATGCCTCATCCATTTATCCTCTATCGTTTGTTTCCGCATAGACTATAGAGTGACATTTTGCCATTTTGGCCATGATTTCAACAATCTATGACATTTTAGTCAATTTTAAGTTTGAGACTTATAAACTTTGTAATCTAGTGATTCAAAGATTGCAAAAATTATCCCCAGACTAGAGTAAACGTTGGGGTGTATATTGCAACAACAAATACATGTTTTAAAGCATAGAATATTAAAAGTAGAACAAGAGTATTATTTTTTTGGATAGTTAACTAAAGGTGTATAAGTTTAAAGTTTGGTACAAGTCTCTGAAGAACCATATATGACTACACGAGATTGATAAAATTAATTTGGTCGAAGAACTTAGATTAGTCAAAATGTTGGGTGAGGGGTCTCTATTACCCCCTCCCTCACGCGACCATCACTAAAAACACTCCATCACCTCTAATTTTTGCACATAATGGTGACCACCTTCACCCTTACTATTATCTTTTTTTGTTTATGTGCGTGTGGGGTATTTTGTTGTGGTGGATGTTATGTGATGTTGACGTAGTGACATAGATGTGATGATAATGGCTACCATTGTAACAGGCCCTAGAGGTGAGATGAAATATATTAAAGAGAATAGCATGATGCTAGTTTAGAAGGTCATATCATGTACTACGTAATTTTCAAAAACTACATTATGTGATACAGTACAATTATTTACATATGCATGTGATTTACAAGTAAAAAGTTATGTACTCATGTTCATGTTTATCATGAATGTTGCATGACATGGAAGTGCACGAAACACATACAACTTTAGTCAAAGTTATATGGATTGATGACATGTCATGCATGACGTTATTGTAAAATTATGTGTGCATATGTAAAAGTCTAACGGTAAAAAATGCATCTTCTGATAAACTCTAGAGCACATAACTTAGGTGATGCATGCGGATAGGGATGTATAGACTAAACATGTCTAATTGAAGGCATAACATGACATGAAATTGTGATTATACTATGTTGATACCGTGACCACTCAATCTACATAATTGGTGGGCATATAGTGACTTGTCTTTAATTGACATGTGTAACGACATTGAACCTTGCTAAATTGAAACCTCGACTCGGTTCGATTCGTGTTTCACACACAATAAAGTACACGTAATCATAGTTATTCATAGAGTGGCTCACAAATGCCCAACTTGATTTGAGCTATTAGATCAAATCCAGTGGCTCACAAATGCCCAACTTGAGTCAAGTAATGGGAGAGGATCCTCACCCATAAACTTTAGAGGATCTTTATGCAAATTAAACACATCTCATTTTTTCATAAACAATATACAAACATAAAGACTAGGCATTATAGTCATCAAATCTATCATTTCACATCAACGCAACATTACCATTAAGCATACCACCAAACCCACCACCTTTTATGTGCTATGGTCATTAGTCATCATCATACCCATTACCAAACCATAAATATAAAAATACTCCGCTTTATACAAACATACTCCACAATATAACATACACTTATACAGTGGTGGAACTTGAACATTTGTTTTGGGATGGCCGAATTTATTTTGAGGGGGCCGAATCGGAGATTTGTTTGTATTATCAACTAAATTACCTTTAAAACCTATAATATTTACATTAGTTGGCGCAACTTTTGAGAGGGCCGGGACCGTCACCTGCCCCTTAAAAGTTCCGACCTTGCACTTATAAACCAAAAAACATTGAGAACAGTTCGATAGCCTGCACTACTGAACAAGTGTAAAAAATTATCCATGACGCATGGTGGTCAATAGTGTTTAGCCTAAGAGTGGGAGGTATGGTTGTGCCATTGCTTGGTGCCAAAGAACGGCATGAGAAAAATGAAAGGCGCACCATACCGATCTTTGCGCGAAACCACCTCGCGCCAACCAGACCACACGACGCCATTGTATATTTTTTTCTTGGGTAATAATGGACCGTTGCCTTCATATATATATATATATATATATATATATATATATATATATATATATATATATATTGANAAACGTAAATAAAACGTAAAATAAACGTGAACGCGCAAAATAAAAAGCGAATTTAAAGCTAGACTAATCCTACGGGGATGAAAGTTATTTTCCTACTTACTAAAAGACAAAAGAAAATTTTAGGAAGAAGAAAAATATTTTTTTTTTTACTTTTTATTTAATTATTTTTAATTAAAAAATTATTTTAAATATTAAAAAGTAATAAAAATGCAAAGTAATGTGAAATTAAGTGATAAAAATGCAAATTAAATTTTGAAAAATCTAAAATAATTAAAAAATTTTAGAAAATTAAAATATATATATATATATATATTTTTGCTGTTTGTGTTTTTGTGATGTGTTATTTTTTTTTTGGTTTGCAGGTTTGGGCGTTTGGCCGCAAGGAGGAAGACAAAGAAGGAAGAAGACATTTGGGGATTTGGGCTAGGTTTAGTCATTTTTTAAAACTGGGCTCGTTCATACACTCTTTAAAATGGAAATCAGTCGTAAAAAAGATACTAAATCATGAAGTTTATTTTAATTAATGTTACGTATGTTTAATTTTATATAACTGGAAAAAAAAATAGAGAACGGCATCACATTTTCTGATGCCAACTGTAACACTACAAAATGTGATGCCAAAGGTTTTATGATGCCTGTTTTACTGACGTGGCAACACTTTTGGAGAACGGCACGAGCCCAACGGCTCGACCGTACCCACTGCTCTAAGAACAGTTAAAAGTTGTTAAAACTTAGTTAAATGAATAGTTAAAAGTAGTACATCATCTTGGTCCCTATGGTGGAATGATGACAAGTGTGGCATCAAATGTTTATTGGGATTCTCACTTTCTCATAACTCACTCCAAGATCTCAGCGACCATAAATAATAAAACAAAATCTTTTCATTAAAAAACACTTCTTCAAACACATACATCAACTTTAACTCCTCTGTTTTCTCATTGGCCAATATCCCACCATCTTATATTCTTTTTATTATTATAACCCTTCACCACTAATAAATAAACAAACACTTTAGCAAATTTGCATTCTTTAACCACCAAAATATCACATTATTAGCACTAGTTTACATTCTAATTAACCCATAAGCTATAAAGTTTGCACCTTTATTAATCTTTATGTACATGGGCATTTTTTTTGGTCATTTTAAGCTTCATTTTATTGGATTTTGATGATGAATCAGTGATATAATTTCAAGATTTTTGTGGGTTATGTTAAAAAGGGCTTTTTGCATATGGGTTTGTACAAAAAGGTATTTTTAGTACTAATTTGATGTTTATAAGTTTGAATTTATATAAAATTTTGTGATTATTTGAAGATGTGTAGGTGTTAAGAATATAGGGTTTTAACTTTTTAGGTGTAAAAATAACGCTATATAATTGAATTGAACACCCTTTATAGAATCAATACTTTTTTATCTAGAATATATTTTTGTGACATAAAGTGTTAATAGTTGGTTGTATAAAGTATGGATTCGGGTTATAGGCAGATATCGTTTCAGTCGAGTGCGATAAATAGTACTAGTGAGATGATGATGATGGGAGATTACTATGGGATGAATGGGATGAATAGTAGTACATCAGGGATGGTGTTTTCTGGGAATTCTGGTATGGGGAATAGTAGTTCAGGATTTGCGCAAATTGGGAAAACGTGTGCTTCTGATGCGGTTGCAGGGTTGAAGCATGATGCCGGTTTGGCGGTTGAGTGGTCTGTTGAGGAACAGTATAAGTTGGAGGAAGGAATTTCTAAGTAGGTATCTTTGTTCTAAGTTTATAATTATGATCGACTGGTATGTATGTAAGGGGTGTTTGGAATTGCTTTTTTTAAAGTGCTTATCTGCGTTGAAATAAGCTGATAAACAATCTGCTCATTTACTCTTAAATAAGCAGATAAAGATTTACTTCCAAATACTCAAAACTCGAGAGATGTTTACTTCCATCTCGCAAGAAATGTCTTCTAATTCACAAAAGTGTCGTTTTTTGGTCATCTAGTGTATAAATTCTTACATTATCAAATTTGCCCATCTCTTTAACAACTGATTATTACAAGTTAGAACAACACAATTACATCCAAACGTTGTCTCCTCTTGCGTGTTTTAGTACAATTTATAGTCTAATTCTAGTTATTTAAATGATTATTCAAAATGACAAACACTTCCTACTCACATTCATACACTCTTAGTTGCTTTGATCTCTTAAGTCTTAACTATGAATGCTCATCTACTAGTTTTGTTCTTATATGCAGATATGCCAATGAACCGACAATCATGAGGTATATCAAGATTGCTGCTACATTGCGTGATAAAACTGTTCGTGATGTTGCCCTGAGGTGTCAGTGGATGACGGTGAGCTTATCACAAATTTTGTATAATATATTTGTTTCCTTTCTTTGATTAAGACGATAACGTGGCAGCTTAATTATTAACAAGGACTAACAAATTTTGCACTTTATTACGCAATAGATACCGCATGCTTCTTTATACAAATTTTCAATATCAATAGATTTTTTCAGTGCCATTTTAGCCTCTCTGAACATGACGACCTTGTACCCCAACCCGACCCTTTAATCAACCCACCGACTTGGCCAACTTATGGTTCTCATAAGCTTAGATGTTGAAAATTACAAAACTTGTTTTCAATGAGAAGTGAGAAGGTACCATTGTACAATTATACGTGAATTGAATAGCAATAGATATGGTTCGTTAATATACAATAGTGTCTTCAGAAAATATATTCCATATATTAATACTAAAATATGACAGAGTAAACGAAGAAAACAAGATGAGCTGAAGTTTGGGAGAAAGTTTAAAGATAAGAAGGTATGCGCCGTATGCCTATAAATTCATTCCGCAGAGATCCTTACATGTTTGTTCAAAAACTTGCACATAAGGGTCTTTCATCTTTTAGGCTTGATAAAATTGGATGTTACTTTAGATTGACAGTAGTTCCACATAGATAGAGGTGTTAAGTTAAGGCATGGCATGTTATAGCCTTATAGGTATAAACCCTTGCCAGAGGTCTTTCTGGAAGCAGTCCCTTTACCCTCGGGTAGGGGTGTGACCGTCTGCATCTCACCTCCCCCATACCTTGCTCCGGCGGGATTGGGTATTGTTGTTGTTGTTGTTGTTGTTGTATGTCATAGGTATAAACAATTGAAATTTCTCAAAAACAGCATCCTTGATGTCTTGTTTCAACAGGATAATCTGGTTGAATCAACATCAAAGCAAAGTATATCATCAATTTCAACTTCAAGTGTGGCTCCATTTTCTGTTACCACGAATAATCGGTTCCAGAGTGGTGTTTTTCCTATGGAAGGTTAGTATCTTTTGGCTAAATGTTTCTGTTACCATGATTTCTACTCGGAAGGTTTATGTTTAGCTCATATTGTGATCCGTTATAGTATAAAATATTACAAGAAAGTTGGGGGGCTCAGGTGTTTGGTAACTCATTTAAGGGGGTAATGTGTAAATAGTAAATACACAGTCCCTATAAACCGTCCAATGTGCACTTTTTAAGGGCAGAATCTACATAAAGGCTAAGAATCAGAATAAATATAAAGGCGAAGAATCACATAATAAGATCTACCAGGGATTATGTGATTTTGAATGATAAGAATAAGATATTTAACTGTAATGAAACAGGTTGTAGGAGATGGTGTTAGACGTGCTTTCGCTGTTTGAGGTTGTAATAATGAGATAACACCAACTTGAGTGTTTTCAAACTGTGATTTATAAGAAATCAATGAGTAAAATGACTAAGGAGGACATTCTTGTGGTAAAAGGAGATAAATATTGTAACATGGTAGCAAGAGTGGTTTTACTTTTCCCTGCTATGAATACCTCTGATATTTTGACCACTAAATAAGTAAATAATCAGCTAATTTTACTAATGGGCGTTTGGCCTTTGTATCCGGGTGTAATTAATGTGTTTGCATTTGGTGTTCCTAAAACTCTAAAAGCTACATCAGCTGATAAAAGCAGAAACGCTATCTAAACATTAAGAAGTGAAAATTGCAACCAGATCCAAATAACCCTTAAAATTTGTATAGATTTTGCAGAGTTAGAAATTGTATTGATGCTTGCTCGAGGGTCTTGAGGATTCTATTTTGACATGTTGATTTTCTTATATATGATGCAGCATTAAGTATCTCCACAAGGCATCTTTTGGAGCAAAACAACCAAGTTTTTGGTCAGATATCGGCTAATATGTCTGCACTCAAAGTAAGTGTTTTGAACTCACTGTGTTTAGATCAAACCTACACATGGAATCTAACATTTTGTTTTATAACATCTAATTCACAGCTGCAGGACAATATCAACCTTTTTAACCACGCCAAGAACAACTTAACTGCCATCTTAAATGAGTACGTGAAATACTTGTACTCTATTTATATTAAACAAAGTCCAATATTGACTTCATAAGTTTTTCAACCACCAAAACGTTTCTGGCGTAGTTTCCTATAACTCAAATGTGATCATCTATTTGTTATTTTATAAATTTAGAATAGTTATTCTCGGGTCAAAAGTCAACTTGGACTTTTTTTCTTCAAAATATGATGTCTGCTAATACTTTGAGAATTCTTGCAGCATAAGATATATGCCAGGGCCACCACTGCCTGTATCATTAAACGAAGATCTTGCTACTACCATTCTTCCGTCTACAAGCCCAGTAAGTCTCATCTAGCACCTCTAGCCATGACATGAATTCTACTGTCTAGAAGTTGACTCTATTTTCTTATTATTATTATTATTTTTTTTTAATGTTAATTTGATGATTAAATAATTGTTGCACTTTGGCGATGATAGACAATGACGTTCGGGTCATCAAGCAGAATGCAAATGAAGCAGGAGCCACATTATTGAGTTGGAGACTGTTGGTTGTAAGTAGATCATTAAACCTATTGTAAATATTATATATCGATTGACCCTTTTGGGCTTATTCTATATAACCTGTATCAGTTGACCATCTGTCTCCAAGTCAACTATACAAAAACTTGTAGAATAATGCCATTTTTGAAAAGCTGAGATGATTGATCGCGTTTGGTTAGCTCAAGTTTAGTTTGACTTGTTTGCGCCCTAATCGACACAAAGGCTTTGCTTGTTCTCTTTAACAAGTGTGTTTCGATTGCTTATTATAAATTGATGAACCGCCGTTTATTCTAAACTAACCTGATTAAATTTTTTTATCTGAACACTTTTAACTGTTTATGTGCTTATATATCCGAAAAATACCCTCTTACAAATGTTTCAATCACTTGGCATATTTTGTTTTCTTTGTCTTGATCATTTGGTTATTTAGTTTTATCAAAGGACAACTTAAGGTATGATTAAGATTATCACACAATTATAATAGTAAATAATCCAAACTAGAAAAACAAAATTACACTTTTTTTTCCTACACAAATAGATTAATCAATTTTCACTAAAATCAACAACCCATAAATCAATCATATGCTCAAATGTTCATCCCTTGGCAAACTCTGAACAGTATCCGACCATCTTCCCGGTGAATGATCACTACTATTATTAGACGACACAGGAGCAGCTTCCGCTCTCGTTTCCCTAATCATCCTCAACACTTCCTTCATCACTGGCCTATTCTCTGGTACAAGTGAAACACACGCCATAGCAATATTTAAAAGTGCCGTTAACTTCTCCTCGGCTGCCTCATTCCCAGAAGATGTTGGTTCATCACCTGACTCAATCTCCTCTTCCCTTACAGACTTGACCCATTTAGGAATATCTGACCCGTGTTCCAGCACAAGGTCCTGGAAAGGAGTCTTTCCTGTAAGAAGCTCCAACAGAAGAACACCAAAGCTGTAGACATCAGCTTGTTGTGTGAGTGGTGTTCGCATGTCGCGACATTCTGGGGCCCGGTAGAAGAGCGATGATGCGCTTGATTCTTCTGGAAAATCAGGGTTTCTGAATGACATCAAACCATAATCAGTTAGGCATGACTCAAAGTCAGATCCTAAGAGGACATTGGATGATTTAAGGTTTCCGTGAGTGAGGCCAGGGTTTTGGTGGATGTATAGAAGTCCTGTAGCCAAGTCCTCAGCGATTTTTAAACAAGACGTCCAATGAAGCGGCTTCCCACCAGCTGATGTTCTTGATCCTGCAAAATCGTTACAAATGTATCATTAAACCAAACAAAACAAGTGTGACGATTTATTTTTAGACATAAAAAAAACATTGACAATGTATCTATCTATTGATTAGAAATTTAACCAAAAGTCTGTTAATTTTTAATTTCTTTTAGGAAAGCACACATTTGTTAAATCATATTGTTGGCAAATTATCATATTTGGGGAAATAACGTAATTTAAGGACAATGTATATCATGTGTATCAGTGTATGTTATATATAGCAATTATTCAAACGATTTCCTATGTTGAATAATGCAGAAAATCCTCAATACAATGATGTCACAAATTTCACAAATNGACGGTGTGATTTTCCGGCAGGTGTCAAACTCGCCGGAGACAACGACGGCGACGGAGACAAACCACCACAAGGGATACCAAACTCTTCCCCGCACAACCCAACATTGCCGGAAAATGACGTCACATTAAACTTCACCAAAACTGGGGTCGCCGGAATCTCGCCGGAAAGTCGATTATTTGACAAATTTAAGTACTTTAAACCGGATTGATTCAAAGGAGGCACTTTCCCACTAAACCCATTATTATCCAACAAGAAAACATACAGTCTTTGCACATTTACCACCGTCGCCGGAATGTCGCCGGAAAGATGATTATTCGACAAAACAATGGTTTTCAGCCGGTGCAAACCGGTCAAACTCGCCGGAAACTCGCCGGAGAAGTTGTTATAAGATAAATACAAAGCTTTTAAATTTGCTAAACCAGAAAGATTTGGAATTGGGCCATGTAAAAAGTTTTGTTTTAAGCTCAAGACTCTAATTTGATCTAGTTGGTTTAAATAATTTGCATCTAATGTACCATTTAAAATTTTATTTTCAAGTACTAATTTTGACACTCTATTATTTAAACACTCTTTAACTCCATCCCATTTGCAAAAATTGTTACCATTCCATTGTAATGAATTTGATGGATCAATTGAGGATTTAAGCCCCAAAAGTGCTTCTTTATCACCACTTAAGACACATTTGCACCATAAAAAAGATGTAAAAAAAAGTAGCAAAATGTAGCCTTTTTGCTTCATGATTTGGGTTAAAAAAAAAAATGGTTAAAGATTCATGTATAAAGAGACTTGCCTTTTTGTGGGTAATGAATGGATGAATGATTGGAGCAAAAAGAAAAAAAAAATGGGGTCTTTAACTCTCTTTATGTCTTTTCTAACACAAGTTTCCCTCCAAAGGGTTTATTATGAGTTTGACTAAAAAAGTCAACATCTTTGAGAAGTTAGTTAGTTGCAGAGTGATGGATGGATCTTGAAGATGAAGATGTGAGTGTTTTTGGTTTGCAAAGGTGAGTGAGGAGAGGACAGATGGATGAGTGTACACGTGAAGTTATTCAGAGCTTTGCAACTTCAAGAAATAAGCAATATTTATATATTTATAGTATATATTTATTTATGCACAAAATTTGATTAGCATAATTAGATTATATCAAATCTTGGCTTAAAATATGATAATTTAGGGAGTTGTATATTTAAGGCTTTTTAAGCATTTATTGGATTTGAGCATTTGTTTAATAAAAAGGTAATAACTTTTTGGGAGAGAGAGGGAGCCAGAACAGGTGAGAAAATTTAAGTGTGTTTGGAAGTAAATAGGCTACACCACCACATTTTGAGTGGTTCATAAAAACAATGTACCAGGATGAGCCAACCAAGACAATTATCTTCTGGTTTAGCACCAGGGCCAGGATAATTGCCTCTCTTATGTGTTTTTATTTACTTTGCTTTGTTTATTAGGTCAGGCGTAACGGTGACCGCGGTCAACAATGCTAAAGTTAGTGTAATAAGACGACCGATGTCACCATAAAAAAACATACCTCATTTAAAAACAAAATACACCACAAAAATAATTTAAAAACACACACGCAAACAAATGGAGAGGACTTCATCGAGTATACGACCGAGTATGCATTAAAGTGACCAACCCATGTACAATGGCGGACCTTAATGGAGGCAAGGGAGGGTCCCGGCCCTCCCAAATTTCAGGGTCATTAATGTAAAACAAGTAAAAGTTCAAGGGTAATTTATGAAATATCAATTATCATGCTAAAGTTAGTGTAATAAGACGACCGATGTCACCATAAAAAAACATACCTCATTTAAAAACAAAATACACCACAAAAATAATTTAAAAACACACACGCAAACAAATGGAGAGGACTTCATCGAGTATACGACCGAGTATGCATTAAAGTGACCAACACCATGACCAACCCATGTACAATGGCGGACCTTAATGGAGGCAAGGGAGGGTCCCGGCCCTCCCAAATTTCAGGGTCATTAATGTAAAACAAGTAAAAGTTCAAGGGTAATTTATGAAATATCAATTATCATCTCACAAAAAACTTAGAAACTAAATGATGGGTTGTATTTTTCTAGTTACTTGTGATTAGTTATTAGTGTTTTTTTACAATTTATATAGTTGGATATTCTTTATACATATAAAAGCTTATGTTTCCGCCCTTCCAACGAAAGTTCTTGAGTTCCGCCACTGCCCATGTAAAGAGGGGATGTGTCCCAATCGACGACCTAACCATCCATTACGGATGGTCTTACTACTTTTTATAGGGGACCAAATAGAACGAATCAAAATTAAAACATATAGTGAAGTATAAAATCGTCAAGCTTAAACTCGAGCTCAAATAGCTTGTGTAACTTTATGCTTAAGTTAAAGGAGAAAAAGACTCACTCAAGATCTTACAAAAATAAATAAATTCTTATCTAGTATTTTGAGTATCATGTGACATGTATGTATATATTCTCGAGCTATTTGAGCTAAACTCAAGTCTTGGAGCACCATGTGTGGGTAAGTTATATGTCTCATGTTATAGCAAAAAGTGTTGTCACCTCGGCATTTTACTATAACTCCGAACCTATAATTTAAACCAAAAGCACCCTCCCTCCGCCACTCGCGTTATAAGACACCCTATGGCTCACATGTAACCCAATAAAACACAATTACATTTACAGTCCCAAAAACAGGGTTTTAATACACGCTTGTCTTTAGGATGGTTATGAGAGCTGACCTGAGCTCAAACTATGCTTGAGGACCTCCAATAACTTGTTGAGCCTTTTGACGCAACCCAATCGACTAGAAAATGAGTTTAAGATAGGCCAAGTTCCGAATAAGTAGCTCGTTCAAAAATATATTGATACCCAAAACAATATCATATTCATTTTATCAACAAGCTGTATGTATGTAACGCAATTTACCAACTCATGCACTACCGGCACTAGGCAACGTGGAGCGCCACTGAGCCAGTTTCCCGGTGGTATATTAGTGGTACTTAAGCATTGGTTCCCTCTAAAATCGACATAAAAATAATTTCTACTGATGCAATATATGTTGCAAGTTTGCATTAAGAGGGCACGGTGTGGGTGGCTGGAAGCCCTCGCGTCATCCCTATAACACCATGAATAACTTGAGCCCTGACACCCCTATTCGTGCCATAGGCTTCTGGCGCCATCCCCGCCAAGGCTTCCTTTTTTTTTTTTTTTTTTTTTTTT
>LBNU01031952.1:0-15090 GCA_014162995.1 Artemisia annua
AAAACTCCCTCACATATTTCTAGGGCATTGGCGTGCTTGCTAGACGCTAACCTTTACTTGTATAATTACTTGATTATTATGACGTCGCAAGTGGGAGCTGTTGGAGTATGCTCGTGTCAAATAAATAATTATATGGCTAGACATATGTGAGCCTATGGGTCACACATCTTATACACAGAGACACCATTATTAGTATATTGTATTTATCGTATTTACACTTATAATACGACTACGTAACTTGGGATCAATAACGGGCCACTAATCACTAAGCTTGTACTTAGTGTATTGATGGACATACAAATGGTAGGCCATTTGTAAGCCCTTATGGCCGGCCTAGGTAAAGAAAGGAACAAGAAAGAAGTTTCAAGGTTGCTAAGTTGTAACTTATGTGATGATAAGTCCTAATTGATTTGGTCATATTGATATGATCAATCACAATAAAAGCTTACAAACTTTCTCTCCTCCTTTCTCTAACCATAAGCCACGAAATTAAACACCTCCCATATTAGGTTTGTGTATTTGATCCATCTAACCTTATTCTAGTGTAGTTCAAAGCTAGATCGATTGTTACGAGGTCAAGACTAGCATCGGGTGGTGATCGGGTGAAGTGTAGGTGTTTCACACATAAGAGAAGATCAACCTTATTGATCTTTTGTTTCTTGCATTCCATCGTGGTGGTCATATTGGTGGTGTTACCCGAATCACGCTACTTACAAAGGTATAAAACTTGTTTGTTTTCTTTGATTGATCATATGGCTATTATGAGATCCTTGGTATGGTGATGTTATCCGCTGCGTTTATATGTTTCTTTTATGATTATATATTCAACATCACCTATACTTGCACTTTGCCAGAATTTCATACGGATCCAAAAACGCTAATAGCTAATATTTTCGTTTTTGATCCAAAATCAAGAATATATTACGCCGCTAGTCCAAAATCCTGACGGTCGTTAGATTTCCCAGTTAAGTCGGTCACATGCCAGGCACATGAGGATGGACATGAGGGTGGGTTGGTCTTTTCACTGTTTTTGTCCTTTAACGCATTTTTTTATTTTTACTTTTTTGCCTTTTTATTAATTTGATTTTAATTTTTTTTGTCCCTTTTATAAGTGGGTCCCACCACCACCACCACCTACACACAATATCTAATCCAATCACCTCCTTCTTCTACCTCACTACCCTTCTTCAACCTCCATCCTTCCGGCAAATGTGTGTGTGCAAGCGAACAAACAAAAATTATCCTTTCAAATACGGAGTACCAAATACTTATCTGACAGTAAAACAAACATATCAGTTAAACCCTCTTCCTTAATTACGTGTCTTTTTTGTTCTTTTTTAATGTCAAAATATAACTATCTTATAAAGCATTTAGGCCTACTAAATATAGAAATACTTAAAATTAAGCATTACATATTTTAATGCTAAAAGTACATGTAATATCAACACAATTAGATATTTAATACATTAAAATCAATATAATTAGGCATTTACAAGTTTTGTAGCTATTTGTACACGCCACTTTTGGCCATTAATGGCCTAAAAATTAATGCAAACCTTAAAATTCAACATTACACCTTTTAATGCTAAAGGTACAAGTAATATCAACACAATTATATATTTAATGCCTTAAAATTCAGCATTACAACATTAAATTAAAACATAATTAATACTCCTATTAAAACACCGTATTACTTAAAAATACAATGCGTTATTCACATTGTACAACCAGTTAAACACCCCCTTACTAAAAAGTACAATAAAATTTTCACGATGTATAATCTAAACAAGCTACAACATAATTCAAAATATAAAATAATTAAATACACTAATTAATGTTATTTTTAAAACACCCCTAAAATGAAAAGTACATGTTATTTTTTTTTGGGTAAAGGGATCTCCACCCTGGTAAAATATATTAACCAAATAAACTTTTAAAGTACAATGGAATGTGGCTGAAGTACCACATTAACCTCAAGCAAACGCTTGAACAACCACTAGAACATTTATGACATGCCATAAATGAACAACTAGCTACGAAAAACTAGAACAACCATGAAAGAAAAAAAATGCACGAATAGCATCGCATATTACTTCCTCGATTTGCCTTGGACCTTAAAATCAAACATCTTGTTAAATTCCTCCAATTGCCCAGGTAAATCAAGAACCTGGGCAGCGTAATCATCAGAAAAATAACCTTCAAGCTCGTTTTGTCCTCCAGCTGATGACAGGTAACTACTCATAGGATCGTCTGGCTCAAGAACCTCATCATCACTATCAGATACAACCACATTACCTACCTTAGAGAAAGGATTACCCTTCTTAATCCCCTCAACCACCGGAACAGGTTTCCCATTATCATCCACAAGCGTTCCTATCCCATCAATAATGAGCTTTTCAAGCTTATCAATTTTCTCGACGATAGGGGTACTTGGTTTACCAACCTCAATAGACTCATCAACCTCATTGTCACTATCAATCTCCATAACATGACTGCTTTGCTCCCCTTGTGTCACCCCAACCTCAGGCCCCATTTCAGAATTGGTCACCTCATCCATAAGCGAACCAAATGGATTCTTAGTGACGATATCACTTAGATCATCATGAATATACTTATTAGAAGTATGCACATCACTTTTCGCTTGATTAACCGGATCTTGCGCAGCATGCATATTAGGACCACTAGCATTGTTGTTAGTACCATTACCTTTTGAAGACGACGCTCCATCGGAACCCACTTTCTTTTTCGAAACTGGCTGCCAACGATAATTCAATGTGACCCTCGGTTTCGAAAAACGAACTCCATCAATAACCTGAGTGGGCCCTTTACCCTTACCTTTTCGTTTGGTAGCTTCTACAAATCCTTCCTCATCACCATTATTCTGAACACTATGTTGTTTAACATTCTTAGGGCATGCAGCATCAATATGATCAAAAATTTTACATGAAGTACAACGAGGCGGCTTCCATTCATATTCAATATCAACACGCACCAACGAATGACCTTGCCCATTAGAGAATGGAATAGCCACAACCACATGATCCAATAACTCGTCGAGAGATGAAACTTCAACAAGAGCACGAGCATATGAATTCTGACCCCAAGACTTAACACACATAGAGCTAGTATAGGAATCTAACATAATAGGCTTACCAATTTGAGTCGTAATCAAGCTTAACCCAACCTCCGTATAAGCAACAATTGGAACATTAAGTAATTTCAGCCATACGGGTGCTGCAGTAACTTCCTCTTTAGCAAGCGTAGTATTAGGGGACCAAACACTTAGGAAAATAGGCATCGAACGAATCAGCCATGGCCCCGCCTCTAACACTTTATCCATACCCTCCTTAGTAGAGAATTGAAACAAAAAGAATCCATTATTCAACATAACACGTTCCAACCCAAACTTTGCCCATGTATTCTTAACATAGTTCTCTACTATAGGGAAAGCAAGCCTCTTCCCAATAAAATACCCATACAGAGTATTAGCAAACCTAGCTGAAACATCCTCAATTTCTTTTAAAGGAATTGTAACGTGGGCTCCTTCCACTCGCTCCTCATTACGGAGCTGAAAGTACATGTTATTATACATATTGTACAAACTAATAAAACACACAAAAGTTTATACAATCTAACAAGTTGATGGTACATATAGTTTTGAAAATCAGACCGGACCACGGGTTCAACCGGGAACCGGTGTTGCCACTGGTTCGGCTAGCCAATAAAAGCCATCCGAAAATGAACTAAAGAGGACACGTTGGAACCGATACAAACTTGTGAGCAATGCCTCATCGGGATCTATTTCTCCAGTTAATTATCAAAGGGTACTCGCCGCTGTAATGCGCGGGTAACCTGCTAGTCTTACTATAATTAAACAACAAGCCAACAAACCATGTGAGTGGCTACCAAATATTTCCCACTAATATCAGTATATCACTAACATTTTACAATCCTTAAAATGCATCAATCTTTATAAACCAAACCCAATCTTGGTTATAATTTATTTCCAATGTCAAGTGTTATTAGTAACTGTTCTTTGCTACCTCAGTTTTGCTCACATGATTTGCCATCTTGTTCAACTGGTTTTCGAACTTATCGAGTTGGTTCGAATACGAAAGTTTGTCGAATTAGGTGAGTTACTTTGGACTTTTAGTTATAAGTTATGACCCATTTGATGTATTATATGTTTGTGCAGTTTTGTTAGTTAGTTAGGGGTGTTTGGGTTGGGATTGGTTGTTAGAGCTTATTATGTACTTATTGCATCTTGATATTAGGGGGTGGCTTATTTTTTGGATAAGGATTCTCTCAAGTTGTAAGTATAACTTGAGTCAAGTTAGGGCATTATGAGCCATTGGATTTGATATAATGGCTCAAATCAAAAGAAGTTCTTTTGATTTGAGCCATTGGATCGAATCCAATGGTTCATAATGGCCCAACTTGAGTCAAGTAACTTGAGAGGATCTCATCCCTTATTTTTTAGCTTATGAACTTATGTGATTTCGGTTTATGTTTCATAAGTCATTTTGGGCTTATATTATATAAGCCCATAAGTTTCAAATAAGCCGGAAAATATGAGTTGACCAAACATAAGCCAGAATTACATAGGCCTAAACCCAAAATACAGTTAAACAAAGCAGTTTTTGAGTGTTTAGATACAAGTTTCCTTATCTAAAGGTATACAACTTGTTATCAGATTATTGTGTTTATCGCACCAGAAACAGATTTAGACACTATATTGTGCATTTGCTTTTTGAAAAATGTTTATCTGTTTATTGTGTTTTAATGAATCTGTTGCCAGAGGGATGGAGGTTGAAGAAGAGTAGTGAGGTAGAAGAAGGAGGTGATTGGATTAGATATTGTGTGTAGGTGGTGAGACCCACTTATAACAGGGACAAAAAAAATTAAAATCAAATTAATAAAAAGACAAAAAAATAAAAATAAAAAATTACATTAAAGGACAAAAACAATGAAAATACAAACCCACCCTCATGTTCATCCTCATGCGCCTCGCATGTGGCCGACTTAACTGAGAAATCTAACGACCGTCAGGATTTTGGACTAGCGGCGTAATATATTCTTGATTTTGGATCAAAAACGAAAATATTAGCGTTTTTGGATGTCGTATGAAATCTGAGCAAAGTATAGGGACTAACGGCGTAATTTACTCAAAGAGAAAATAATAACACATGCTTGGCTAACATTTTTTCAACATTTTTCTCGGTGATGACACATACATATCTCAATTAAAACTCGTTGTCTAATGAAAATGTTTATGAATTATATGGATTTGGCGACTTAACAGTCAAAAATAACTATCTGAAGTTTAAAAGGGGTCAAGTCACTTAATTAAGCTAGCCAAGTCGGGTATGTTTAGCAAAATAGACTGGGGCTGTGGTTGGAGCTGGGGCTGGTGCTAGAGCTAGAGCTAGGGCTCGGGCTTATATTATAAGACGAAAGTAGAATTTTTATTTGCATAAGCTTGTTTGGCAAATTACTTTAAGTTGGAGCTTATTATTGTAAAATTACTAGAAAGGACATATAATTAAATTAATAAATGTATGTATTAGATATTTCTGTGAGTAATTAAGTAATTTGGTACCAACGAGGCTTATTTTTTGGGCTTAGAAAAAAATTTAACCTCATTTTTAGGGCTGGGGCTTATTTTTGGGCTGGAGGTTATAATTTCACAAACCCCCATAAGCCTCTACGTCAAACGATGCTTATTTTTAGGCTGGGGCTTGTTTTTAAAAATTAAACCCCATAAGCCCCTACGCCATACATTAAGTTCATAGAAACTCGTGACATATGAGGTAACAGTCGTGTTTGTTTTAAACGAGTGTACGATGATCCGCGCATTGCGGCAAATTATTCTCAAATATACTTTTTATGATGTAATTATCTACCAATATTTAGTTATTTTTTCTCCTGTTATGATTTTGAGTCTGTGTACCGGTGAACTCAAATCTCAAAGATTTTTTCACTAAAAAGATCAGACGCCATGACTGATTAAAAAATAAAAATTAAATAAGAACAAGTTTGTGGCGGGTGAACCAAAAGAATGAAATGTGTTTTCACCATGTTTAAGTGTTCTTGCGGCGTTCGAACTCATGCAAAAATCATAAACATTGTCATTTCGATTTATTCATTACAAATTAATTTTAGCGTGGAACCTCGTGTGAGGTTATATGCTCAACAAACTATGCCTTTAAAAAAAATATTCGGCTCATTCTATTAGTGTTTTGAAAACCAATTTACCTTTGTTATTTTTTGGAAATAAATAGTTAATTTCATTTAGTTATTTATTTAGCTCAAGTTATAATTTAAATTGTAATGTTTTTACATAATAGGTGAAGGTGGAAATTAAAATTTAGTTACAAATGTTTTTATGAAACCTAATTACTATTTGAGAGGGTTTTACGATTTTATCTGCATTTTGAGTGGTTTTTTTTTAGGATGTTCTAAACAAACTAATTATTATTTGAGGGTGTTTCACGATGTTATCTACATTTTGAGTGGTGTTTTGTGGAAATTAAATATAACAGAACAGGAATTTTTATAATGAATAGTAACCCTTTCCGTTATATATATGGCAAATGTATATTAGTCAGATTTAAAGTCTCTAACATTTTTTCAGACATTCAGGTTGCTTAAGTTGGTAAAATTTTATAACTATCATCAATAAAATATATTAAGTTTGACTCCTGCTTTAGGCAAACAATTTGAACACAACCTCCTCGGGGAGAGAGCTTTAACAAGTTTATTATATATACCGATACGCTTAAACTCCGTTGATTAGTCAGTCAAAAAAATACGAAAGCAAAATTACAAAAGTATTTATTTATGCTTTTATTCACTTGTGTTGTCTGAATTTCTTGATGTAGTTAGGTGATCCCTTAGGTCAAATTAATGAGGTGTTGTACCCGGGCGTTGCTCGGATGAACAACTTATCTAAGAACCGGTGACATTTGATATTGTGTCGGAGTGCACTTTGGTTTTTCTATAATATAATAGTTTTTAAGTTATAATTCTAAAATTGGGCAATTTCATATCTTCCATTTTTAAAGAGTTAACCAAAAATCTAAACGTTGTCAACATATAAAAGAGATTGTAATAATTAAAAATAACTAATAAAAAAATTAATATTATGTACATGATAACATCAAATAAGGACATATTTTGAGTATCAATATCCTACGATTATTGATCGTTTTTATAGTATTTTTATGATATTTGGTACTTATTTGTCATTAACATACATTTTAGTACAAATCTTGAGCTATGGAGCAATTGTCACGAGAAAGCCAGGAAAAGAACGAAAAAGAAGCTAAAATGAGAAGAATCTGCAGCAGAAGTATACATTATATAGAATTTCTTATGTATAACAACTTATGCACCTTCATATATATATGGCTTATACACCTTCAGATATATACGACGTATACGAATTCAAATGCATACGCAGTATACTCGATGGGTTGGGTCTTTACTAATAAGGAAGACTTCTATATATCCCCAATGAAACTTCAATAATTATATGAATCACATTTTCCGTAAGGGTTTCAAGATTACCCGAACCTAACTGATCCAACCCATTTGAAACCCGGAAAACCAACCCGACCCTTGATTTTATCCCACTTTCATCACTATCCTTGATTGTATCACATGATCAACAACGTTTTTTTGTCACATAACCACCAACGCTGTTAAAGAATTCAGTTATTTTAAGGAACAATTACAAATGATGCATTATGCACATATTTTTCTTTCACTTCCCGCCTACCACAGTAAATGAATCAAATATCTTTTAAAAGTAAAGCTTTGTGATGTGACATAAAAAGACTTTTGAGTCGTGAAAACAAGGACTAAAATGACATAAATGTTTCAGAAATAAACATTAGATATTTAGATAGATATAAAAAGAAAAGAATAAAAGAAAAAGATAAAAGAAAAAAAAAAGATTGTAGGATGAGACATCCTTTTCAGTTCCATACTCTCACCGACGACATCCCACTTTTGTCACTACCGACACTTTCATTCAAATCAAAGATAAAAATTGCTTCTTCCTCCTTCTAAGATGAAAGAAATAGTGTTTATCTTATAATTTTTGTTTGTATTGAAACAACTATTAGTTTTCAAATTGAAACCAAGAAAATCAGTTTGACAATAAAATATGACATTTGATTGATAAATTCAACTTCTTTCGTCTCAAAATATAAGTCCATTTTAACTTTATGAATTCAATTTTGACTTTTAAATATTTTTGTTTGTATTATATAATACTTGATGCAAAATATAATTTTTATCAAGTATTATACAATATAGACAAAAATATTTAAAATTAAAGTTGAATTCAAAAAGTCAAAATTGACTTATATTTTGAGGCTAAAGAAGTAAAAAATTTGTTTTATCCCAAAACTGCGTATGTTTCTAGAGTGTATACTTATTTAGAAATAAAAATATTTTTTAATGTGTCTAACCGGTGATTATATTAACCACATATGTATCGCTTGTTTTATTTCATGATTCACGAAGTTGAGGAATACTCCAAGAGTTGTAGTAAACTAGTAACTTTAGCTAAGGTCGGTCAAAATTGAGAAATGCTAAAACCATAACATAATTGAAAAAAAATTAATAATGAAAAAATCACACGCTGATATTTATGGAGTGATTGATATAATCAGAAAATGGAGAGAAAGTATAGCAAAATATATCAATCACTTCCTAACACATCAGCGTGTGAATTTATTTTGAGTAATTTTTATATTGGTCTAGCATTCATCATCAAAATTATAGTTTACATTTCGTAAATTTTATTTATATCGTTGTCTTTCAAATACATAAAAGCACATCTCTAAGAGATAGTAAGTTCATAACTTACTAACGATCTTTGGACTAGGATAAGTCGAACATTAATACTCTCAAACGGATATGTGTTGGTATATATATGTTGCTGATATCAAACGGTACGGATGTGTCAATTTTGGTGTGGTCTAAGGCGTCATCCTAACCGACTTTACTGTTTTTTCTATTCTAGTTAGTTAAGATTTTTTTAATAATCTTTATCTAAGTATATAGCGAGTCTATAACAGGGTTAGGTATGATTTCAAATTTCTGGTTATTATTTTACTTTTACGTTTTTTTGTTTAATGTTAGTGTACATCATGTGTAGTTAACCATTGTTAGGCTAGTGGTAATAGTGAAAAACATCATCATTATTAATAGAGCGTCTATGTCAGTTTCATTTTTGACAACCAACATCATCACTAATATAGTATAATAACACAATCAACATAATCATCAAAATACGCTTCACTTATATACAAATATACCTAATATAAACAAATTAAACAACTCACACATGCTCACACATTCGACTTCACATCTCGTTCGCTGCCAAGACCAAGTTCTCCATTCTTACCTTCGAAGATGGGACGTCCATGGGTCTCCGTAATATGTTGGGCGCGTCCGTCTAGCCTTGAAGATGCATGTTCACAACCAGGGTTCTAAATAGCGCGCTATAGAGTCGCTATAGCGGCGCCATAGCGTGAGGCGTGGCCTCCACATTACGAAACAGGCCAAGGCGTCATCTCTAGGCGACGTGCAACAAAGCGTGATAAGGCGTGATAAAGCGCGCTATAGCGCAAGGCGTGGCGCCATTTTTTGAAGCTTTTAAGATTTTATTTTATTTTTAACTTTTTTAAAGAGATTTATTGGACTTGAGCTTATTTACAATTATTTATTCGGGTTTAGTAAATCTATAACTGAGTTTTAAGCGTATTAGCTAACTAATATTGACAACTCTATAAATATTTTTTGACGCTTTGAATCACGCCTTAAAAACACTATGACGCAACGCCTCACGCTAAAGCTTGAGGCTTGGCTATGCCGCTACGCCGCGCTTCACGCTATTTATAACCTTGTTCACAACCATATTACCACTAGTCTTAAACACAATAAAATAATTATTAAAGATATGCAAAATATTATATTACAGTATTTGATATATTAAAATTAGTTTTTTCAAGTGTATTTTTTGTTCTTAATTATTTTTGTAAAATTTATATTATTATTAATTTTTTCTTTGCTGAATGGCGGCATTTTATTTAGCTAGAAAAAGAAACAAATACAATAAGGAAATACTATCGATAGGATTTCCTAACCATCCCATCTAACTTAAACGGAATTCAGGGTTTCTAGATGAAATTCACAAAAACGATTGATATAAAATATAATCCCAAATAGTCGCCTTAGAGACTGAAAAGATCAAAGCTTTACGAAAGTTCCATATTGACCACATCATCGTAGCTACAACCCCTTCAAGAATGAGTATAGCCTTCTTCGTCACTTGACAAGCATCTAACCACGAAAGCCACTCTGCAATATTAAGAACCTCTGGAATATCCAAGTCACACCATCTAGCCAATAATGCCCAAAGATCACTTGCAATCCCGCAAGATTAGAAGAGGTGATCTACACTCTCTACATGCTCACTACATACGTGGCAGAATAGGGAGACAACGTCAATTCCTTTGCAATCCATATTCACCAAAGTTGGAAGTTTATCCAAGCTCAATCTCCACACAAAGATGTTTACTTTTATAGGAACACATCTAATAGACGTCAAGCAACCATTTAATATATGCTCATCAATATGCTTACGAGTAAAAGCAACAGAAAAACCTGTAGAATCTAAAGCCCATTTCCACTGGTCCCCATAATCCGAGAGCATCACATTACGAATAACAGCCATCAAATATGTAAATTGGCTTGATTCAACACTACCTCTCAGTAACCTCCTGAGCGCATTATTCCAATCCGAAATATTGATACGTTGAGCTACAGTACACCGGTTATTCCCGTCTAAGGCATATACATGAGGGAACAAAACTTTTAGAGGTCGATTCCAAAAAAAATTTTCATCCCAAAACTTAAGGAATTCTCATCTCCTAATTACAGTTTACAAGCAAAAAGTAAATCAATACCCTTCGTTTGAAGTTGTGAAACTGGCCGTAAAATAACATTCCAAGGACTTTGATTCGATTTAACTAACCTTCCACTCCGAATAACTCCATCAGGTCCATGTATACCTTTAATTACCTTCACACAAAGATCATTAGGATTACAACAAAAAATACCATATCTACTTAAATAACAAGGAGGCGTTTAACGCATAAATACTTCCAATTCCAAACCCACTTGTTGCCTTAGCTAAGCACATATTCCATTTCACCCATGTTACCTTTTTATCATCCAAATCACCTCCTATAAAAAAATATATTTCAAATGGATTCCAAATGTTTCTGCACGGTCGTAGGCATCAAATACAAAGACATGTAATAAGTTGGAAGATTACCCACTACTGTCTTTATTAAAGAGAGCCTCCCGCCTACCGATTGCTTTCCTCTAAGACATCTTATTGTTAAATTTCTAAATAATACGTTTTGATGACGCTCGGATTATACATATTTTATATAGTGTTATTTGTTAGTTTCTATATGATTTATAAGGACTTTCGATACTTAATTGCATGAAAATACATTTCAGGTCCGATAGACAACGAACTTCAAGAATCAAGGCAAAATGTTCACTTCCAAGATAATCTTATGTTAAGAGTCTGTCCAATTTAAAAGAGCGCCGAGCTTATCTCCATTATGCGCCAGTTATGGGGACGTATGTAGTCTTACACAAATCTAAGTCAATCAAGTCAAGCACGGCGATCTTATCTTCAAATACGTCGGCCTTCAACTCTAATAATGACCCTTTGGCGCCAAGTAATCTCTTGAAGCCCGCCGTTGTTTATCTCCAAGATCGTCGGCATTCAGTGTGAAGCCCGCCGGCCTTTCCTTAAAGTGCGGCGTACTTTAGTGCCTGGCCAGTCAACCTTTGCCTATAAATAGAGCCCCAATCCGTCTCATTTCAACATACCTCTCATCCCAACAACCAACAAAGCTCTGATACTCATTCTCTCTCGAAATCCAAACATTGGAGTGATAGAAATAAAGTCAAAGTTCTAAAAGCGTTGAAATACTCTCTAGATATTTATTGTGGTGATCGCTAGTGATAGTAGCTTCTTCATTACATTAATTCAGAAGTATGTTGATCATTTCAAACAAAATTACCACTGTAAGCATGATTACGAAAGCCATGTTAGGCTAAAACTCCTTATGGTTGCTTGGATACGTTAATATAATAAAGTGTATGGTTATGGTTATGATCTCTTGTTGATTTCTTGTTTATGTTAAGTCCTTGCTGTGTTTTAAACTTATCACCATTATTTATCTCTTTGATTATAATTACTAATTGAAAAGGGTCGAAAGATTCAAGTAGTATTTTATGATTTTCAACATATGTCTATGTGTGTTGATCAATTGAAGGAGAAATCGCTTTTGTATTGACATAAACAATAGAGTTTTAAATGTTGCAACTAGTTCTTATACTTAATAACCACTTGTTTAAGGATTAGCAGACATAAGTCTTGAATCACAACTGTTAACTTATGAAACGTTATTTTGACGAAAACAACTGATCATTTGTTGAACTTATTTAACCTCTGAGATCATTATCATACCATCACCAAGTTATAGCAACTATCCAAGTAATCATATCTGTCTCATACTTGAATTTCATAGTAAAACATTTGCATAAGCTTTCTAAGTCATCTCGATTAGTTAATGATATATAAGAGCAATCTCAGTCCCTGTGGAACGACCTGGTCTTACCAAAACTCTTTACTATAAACGAGGATTACACTTTTACCCGTGTGTTTTGAACCAAGAGAATCGGTAAAATTAGTTATAATAAATTTAAAGCTATGGAAAACTAGAAGGGGGGTTGAATAGTTTTACCTCTTTTTCGTTTTATAAAATGTTTGTTTCAAAATCTTCAATTAGAGTTTATTATGAAAACAATATATAATCAATATGATCAATTATATACGTGTGCTTTTGAGTTTGTTTTCAAAACTTAGTCTTATGAATAGAGCTTTGGTTGATCTTTATGTGAATATGTTTTCCTTTTAAAACCTTAAAACATTTTGTATCAAATCATCTATTAAGTTAAACTCAATATGAGGAGTGTGAATAATAATCTATTAGATCATATCATATAGTTATACACACCATCACAATATTAACTTGTAACTATAACACAATCAATCATCATGACAATATAAGCAACAACCAACACATATATGCAAGCATAGATATAAAGCGATAAATGCAAGAATAAATATAAAGAGATAAGAGAAAGAAGATACGAACCGGACACGATGATTTATAGTGGTTCGGCTACAAGGTCACCTTCCTTGCCCTACTCCACTCCCCGAGTCACCTACTCGAGAGTTCACAACACTACTCAACAAGCTCCCTTTTGCCGGAGAAAAACGTACACACATTTGCTTACACCGTTTAACGACACCAAGCAAAATATCGAGTCCTAATGCTAGCTAGGACCAAACTCACGACACGACTTCGATCACTACACAACTTCTTCACACCACTACTTCTTCACAACTGCTCGACTATTTCACGCCACTACTTCTTCCCGACTACATGACTTCTTCACACTACTACTTCTTCACACCTACATGACTTCTTGATAAGGCGAAAAGTGTACCGCTTTTAAGGGGTCATTTAAGCCCTAAATTGTATTTATTTGATCCATTATTGCCCTAAATCGTTCCTTTTGGCATTTTAGGTACTTTGGAGAGAAATTCTGGAAAAGGAAGCATTTTGGACGTTTTTGGAGCATAAAAGTGAAGAATTCGACAAAGTGCTAAAATCTTCTGGAATAATACCGGTGACGGCGTCAAGCATGGATGTGACGCCGTCAAGCCTTGATAGGCCAGAATGGATTTTGGGAGATTAAAGGGGGACGGCGTCAAGAAGGCCATCAAGAAACCCTAAGCACGGCGAGGTGACGGCGTCAAGGCTAAAATGTGACGCTGTTAGATCTGATTTTCTATATATATTCTCATAATTTTTAGACATTGAGTGTGGAACTTTTTAGGGTGAAACCCTAGACGAATTTTAACAGCTTTTTCAAGGTTTTTCACCTTGAGATCTTCCATGTTACATTGAAGATAAGTTATCAATTAATCATTCAGTATGTCTATGTGTTGTTTGATTCTATCTTGTTCTTGTCTTTTGTTTAACATGCTAGGCTAGGTTTTCTTTGTGTTTGCTTAGATCTAATGAAACCTAACTATTGATTATTGATTGAATGGTGTATTATTGATTGTATTGGATGAATGTTTATCGATGTTAGGCTTAAGAAAACTGGCAGACTTCCAATTGGTAACATGCTTGAACGTCTTAAGAAACATGAACCAAGGTGTACTAAGGTTATTTGATTGTACTTAATGCATGAGCGAATTCTAGTGATCCCATGTTAGGAGCTTCTTAGCCGGCTCGACATAGGAGTGAAGTAGGAGCTTATAGAGTTGCGGAAGTCCGTACACACCCCCACATCCATTATTAAGGAATACAACCCGTCATCCACGCAATTAATACACACTAATCAATCGGTAAAAGATAGTTAGGGAGTAAGGAAATCTAAGTAAACACACTTCTCTCCATATAGTTTTCACAAACATTTATTTTCTTGTTATTTTATTTTATTTGCATTAGTAGTTATTTGGGTTAGTTGACTAGCAACTAATTCCGCCCACTCCTTCAAACCCGAGATTTTTACTTGCTTTCCTAAAAATTATAAAATACAAAAAGAATCTTCCCTCACCCTTAGACCTATTAGATTAGCTTTTCAATCCTAACGACACTATTCCCGCAGAGACCGATCAATCCCCCAGTACTTGCCACTACACTATACTACATCGGTCAGGTACACTGCCTGGTGGGGATTGCAAGCTTCTCAAGATCCCTTGAGAAGTAAAACCCTAGTGCGTGGTCGCAATCCCGCGCATCAAAGTTTTTGGCGCCGCTGTCGGGGAATAATTATTGTTTAGGTTGAATCTTTATTTTATTAGGTCTACTCGCTAGATTCCTTTCTAGTGTGATTTTTATTTTATTTTTCTAGGTTTTTCTTTAGTCTATCTTATTTCTTCGTGTCTTTGTTCGTAACCATTACCATCCG